>LPNX010867988.1:0-63870 GCA_001517045.1 Pseudotsuga menziesii
TTCTATTCATACACTATATTTAAAGTAGAACATTGTGTAATGTGACTAATGATTTTTATCATATTTGGAGTTATACTCATAGTAGATTGGCCCTTAAAGATGGAAGTTAACATTTCTCTCTCTTTTGGATATCACTAATAAAAGGATTATTTTATACGTTCTATATATTTATCTCTTGTATTTTTTTTGCCAAGCGTTGGTATTTTATCACATTCTATTATTGTTCTTTGTAATCCTGGAGTTAAGTACATTACATAAGGCCTCCACAACAATAATAAAATTTGGAATCTTATTATGAAAAATTGACAACAATGAATTGATTATAGAGCCATCGCTTAAGCGACACTTAGGAGAATAGACGTCGCTTAAGCGACACTTAGGATGATAAAAATTTTAGCGCCGTCGCTTAAGCGACACTTAGGAGAATTGCCGTCGCTTAAGCGACATGTATGCCCACCATTTCAAAAAAAAATTTAATCTTTCTGATTTTTGGCACTGTTAAAAGAAAAAATCCACGCGCCGTCGGAAAAAAACGTCGGATTTTGGATCGAAATGTACTAGTGACATCAGCATATATGTAACATTTGATGAAGACTTGACGTACTTTAGGTCCAGGAGGCTACCTATTCAAAAGGTCTAGGAACATGAAGAAACAAGAGTCCGAGGTATGGAAATTGGAGAAGCAATTCCATAATACCATGAAGATCATGACATGGAAGAACCAAAAAAGTCGATAGAGACACTTCTTGAGAAGCACTCCCATGAGAGCAAACCGCATGGGAACGAAGTCTCATATAAGAAGCAGAAAGGTATGGTTCTCTAGAAGGAATGCATAGAGAAAGGAAAAGACCAAAGCCTTACAACAACTATGTCCCTTTGCTATGTGACATCATTGAAAAGGAGCCTTCCACCTATGAAGAGGCTTCAAAAAAGAAAGAATGGAAGGATTCCATGGTCGAGGAGTATGAGTTGATCATGAAGAATGATGTCTAGGAGATAGTTCTGAGACCAGAAAAGAAGTCTGTCATGAATTCGAAGTGGATATGCAAGATCAAGCATGTTGCAGATGGAAGCATCGAGAAATACAAGGAAATATTGATAACACAAGGATTCTCATAGAAAGAAGGCATATACTAGGAGGAGATATTGACACCCGTGGCGAGGTACACTTCTATTAGGTCCATACTTGCATTGGTTGCAGTTATGAAATGGAAGATACACCAAATGGATGTCAAGAAAACATTCTTGAATGGTGTAGTCGAGGAGGAAGTATACATAGAATAGCCATTGGGATTCAAGACACATGACAGGAAGACTCACGTGTGCAAATTGAAGAAGGCCTTGTATGGATGGAAACAAGCACTAAGGACATGGTATGACAGGATGGATAGCTTCCTGATGAGCCTAGGATTTACAAAGCGTAAAGAGGATTCCAACCTCTACTTCAAGGTTGAAGGAGAAAAACCAGTGATGCTCCTGCTATATGTCGATGACTTGTTTCTGACGAGCGAGGACGTACTCATTAAATATGCAAGGAGGAGACTTGCTACATAGTTCAAGATGAAATAACTAGGGATGATGCACTACTTACGAATGGAGCTGTGGTGGAGTGCAGATGGGATTTTCCTTAGTCAAGGAAAGTATGCAGTGGATATTCTGAAGATATTTAGAATGTTGAACTATAAGGAGATAACCACACCTATGGAATCAAACTTGAATATTATGTCCGAGGCTTCATCAGAGTCGTTTGATGCTACTAGGTATCGTCAGTTGATTGGCTTATTGATGCATCTGACGAATATGAGACCAGGCATATGCTTTGTTGTGAACACCTTGAGTTAGTTCCTCACGGATCCGAAAAATGTTCACCTAATAGCTGCAAAGCATATATTGAGGTACCTAAAGGGTAAAATGGATTATCGGCTCAAGTATGATGCAAATAAGAATATTAAACTACACGTTTATGTTGATACGGATTGGGCAGGTAACACCACTGATATCAAGAGCACTTTGGGTTTCTGCTTCAATTTTGGATCTAGCATTATCTCTTGGTTTAACAGGAAGCAGTCCTAGCTGGTGTTTAGTATAGCCGAGGCAGAGTATGTTGTCGCTTGCTCGACTAGTTGCGAGGCAGTGTGGCTGTGGAAGCTATTTTCGGATTTGTTTGATCTCTAGTTAGATGTGACTTGTATCTTCTGCGACAATCAGAGTTGCATGAAGCTTTCATATAACCCCGTGTTCCATGAAAAGTTGAAGCACATAGAGATCAAGTTCCACTATATCAGGGATATGGTGCAGAGAGGAGCAATGAAGCTCCAGTACATGGAAGTGAATGATAAAATAGCCGATGTGTTTACCAAGAATCTAGCTAGAGTGAAGTTTGAGTACATTAAATAAATACTTGTTGTGATCTAGAATGAGACCCCTCGAAAGAGGCCATGACGAGTTCTAGCATAGTTGGAGAGACAGGTTGTCTGAGAATAAAATCGTGGTGAAGATCGTAGGTTGCTTAGATGTAATAAATCATATAGGTTGTCCTTGTATGTAATAAGTCCCGATGAAGCTCACAGGTTATCCTTGGACATAATCAATCATGATATATTTCTATCCTATAAATAACAAGAGACCAGAATACGTAGATGCATGATATCTCAAATGGGAAATGAGACAAGTTGTATGAGCGGAAAAGACCCTGGTTTAGCAGGTTTCTCATACATAATCAATTATGTAGGCTTCCTGAGTGTAAATACAAGCCCTAGTGTGATACACATTTTACTCAGACGTAATCAGTATTGAGACAGGTTATCCAAATTTAAATATCATCCCTAGCATGGTATGCATGTTATTCAGATGTAATAAGTACCTAGACAGGTTATCCAAATGTAAATATGAGCCCTATCATGGTACGCATGTTATTTGGATGTAATAAGTCATGTTGGCTGTCTGAGTGTAAATAGGATCCCTAGGGTGGTATGCAGGTTACTCGGATGTAATAAGCCCCGAAGGTTGTGTTGAGGCTTGGAAATTCGCAGGAGACAACAGTAAGGGATTCTCCCCAATCAACATTCCCAACTAGCCCGTTGACTGTTTGGTATAGGGAATCCGTCCGGTTTATGGTCCGGCTACCGTAGGTCAAAGTAACAAACAAGGGTTTTACCGGTTGTGGACCGGTCCACTGGAATTTGTATTTTTGACTTAAAGAAATGATATGCAAGTGCCTAACTAAATGTAGGGTGATCAAGATGCAGGGAGCGGTCACAAAGTGATGCACAGGTTCTTACCTCTCATCTTTTGCTCGCGAGCAACCAAACCAGATACAAAAAGAAGTACACTAACTATCTAAACTATCCCTAGGGAGAAAGATTATCATTTCGAATGAACAATACATTTTCACATACATTAAAAAGAAACACAAATAGTTGATACTTCTTCTAAAGTACATGAATGCTTACAGATATTTAAATAACCAGATAGCCGATCATTTTATAACAACATTTATTGCTCACAGTGAAAAAATATCCCAGAAACTACTAAAGAACATTTAACCAGAACATAGGTTCAGAACATTAAATACTCTTATAGTAAATGAAACACAGCTGAAAACGAAATAGTTCCTCTTCAACATTATTCATTGAGTTGCATTGATACATTCCACTTTACACTCTCTTCGATAGACAAAATTGCTTTGCAAAACGAAGTAGTTCCTCTTACAAGCAAACATGTACAAAATTTTCCAGGGGAAAAAGCCCTCTTTCAGTCCTACTTCCAAATATTTAAACTACAACTCTTGCCCCTTGGGCTGCCTCTCAGCCTGTGACTCTCCAGCATCTTCAACGTTTCAGCTTCCTCTTCTGGCCGCTGCGCTTTCCCAATCATTCTCTATGAGTGTTTATCTTCTGACCAGTAACTGATGAGTCTTCCTCGTCGGTGCCTCTATCATTCGTTTGTTTTGTCCTTTCCTCCGCTCTAGGTTGCTTCAACGATCTATGGAATTCCTCCTACAGACAACTTTGGTGCATTATTCATTGAACTGAGATCTTAAGCATTTAAAATTTCTAATCAGAATGATAAGTCCGCAAGAAGCTAGCCTGGTTCAACTGGGCGAGTACTCGCTTGAGCTTGGGGCGGCAAAATTATAAATCGGCGGTCGGCAAGATTATGCATCGAACGGGACAAGACTTTGGGGCCCGCAACGGCGGATGAGTACAAGGACCAGGTGCTCGAAAACACGGGCGAAAAGGTGTGAATCGGACGTCGGGGGGAAGAGTGCTTCTGAGACCGGGACGGGTGGCTCATCCGCAACGGCGGACAGAACGATGGCTAGAGACAGGCGACGAGGTGGAAAAACTTAGTTCGGGCGGGGGAAGACAAGGTCGGACGTCGAATGATACTTGAATCGGAAGCCAACTATCTACTCCCAGCCGCAACAGCGGGCGAGTGGAAACTTATGGATAAGCGATTTAAACGAGACGAATCGGGCGTCGGATGGATCATACTTCGGGCAAAAAAAAAATGATCTAGGAGCCGCAATGGCAGATCAAATGGAACTTCGCAGCTTCCGATCTGACAAAAGAGGCCCGATTTATAGAAAAACTCGAGGATTCAAACCGCTTTAAGGCTCAGGCACAGCTAGGTTCGCTCCTTCATAGAAAGGCAACTCAAAAGAACAAGTTTTTTCCTTCTCTTCGGCCAGTAAAATAGACACTCATGACTCAGACCAAAAAGAACGAGGCACATATAAACCTGTGGACATCTATTTTCAAAGTGCAACGAAAAAAGATATGCCAGAGAGGATCAAGATTTTAACAATTACCAAGCAAAAAATTGATGAGGAGGGGCCCAGAGTTTAAGTAAAAAATTAAAATCGGGGAGAAAAAGTTGCGGGAGAAACAACTGATGATTCCCTGGTGAACCTAGATCTCTGGGTGATTTCTCCTTGAACAGCAGACTGTTCCGCAAAAACACATCCATTGAACTCCTCCAGCTATACAGATTTCTCAATAACAGAAGTGTGTACCTTAATCATTGATGCTAGTCCAATGTGGGAGGTGGAAACCAAGACTTTCAAGTCCGGATAACTCTGCTGAGGCCAAAAATGAGTTCATTATTAATTTTCTTTCAGGTGGCTGACAGCATTTGACACCACAGGATTGTAGCAGGTGATGAGCAGAAATGTTCATTTGTTCCTCATTCCCATGCCATTTTAGCAGATTTTGTGCTTTTGGACTTTTGTCCCCTTTCATACGAGTCTTAATGTGTGCCTTTCTTACTGAATTTAAATTCAGGATCCTCTATCCCATAGTGCCCTTTTGTGTGAGTGGTGTGCTTAATGTTTCAGCTCACGAGCAGAGAGGATACTTTGGCAATTTAGTACTTATGATTTATCCTTTGCTTTGATGCATGGTGTCTTCATAGGAATTCTGACTCTTATTATTCTTTTGGCATTTGTTTCCTGGCATGGGATCATTTATATTTAACACTCTGTTCATCTTGCTCTTCTCCATGGGTCCCCTGTTATCGCCCCTTATACTTTTAAGTGTAAATTGGACGGAGCCTCAACATAGTATTCTAGACTCTTTGGATCCGGTTTATCTTGTAGGGATTTAAGTAGGACTTCAATACACACAGATATTTCGAGAAAACTATTAGACTGGAAGAAATTCACATAGCAACGCACAGTCTGACTACTCAGAAAGTCTACCATTCCCAGAGATTTTGGTGTCCCCCAACTAACCATGAGTTACGCCCCTTTATTGAAACCAAAAGACTTAAATTAAACTAAAAGAAAACATGACTCAAAAGGAAAACAAACAGCTTATTTATGTACAAAAAACAGAAAAACTCAAAGAAACTTCAAGAAAAGTAAGGCTTGAGAACCAAACCGTCAACTGGCAAGTTCTCTTCCCATCCCTGTAAATCTTGTAGCATAAAAGTAGCAGGGCCAAGTTTTCCTGTGATTTGAAACGGGCCTACCCACAACTGCTGGAATTTGGTATGCTTTCCTTTTTCATCGTGGGGGTGGTCCCACTTAAGGACTAAGTCTCCTACTTCAAATTCCTTTTTCCCAGCTTTATGTTTGTCAAACCATCTTTTCACTACCTCTTGCTGTTGTTGGAAACGTTCTCTAGCCTTGGATCTGGCTTCTTCTGCTTTTAGGAGATTATATATTCTTATTTGCAGAACCTCATCATCCGACCCCCTAGACTCTTGAGCTAGTATGGAAGATGGTAGCAGAATATTGGGAGGCAGGATGGCTTCCTTTCCGTACACAAGGGTATAGGGTGACACTCCTACTGTAGACTTGGGGGTAACTCTGTCAGCCCACAGGGCGTTTGGTAAGGCTGAGTGCCAACTTCACTGGTTTTCTATGACAGTCTTCTTCAGGATTCTAATAAGATTCTTATTGGAGGATTCAGCTAGGCCATTCCCTTGCGAATAGTAGTTAGCAGAGTAATGTAATTTTATCCCTTTCTCATGAGCAAATGCAGTTAATTTAATGGATGAAAAGTATTTAGCATTATCAAAATCCTACAAAACTGGAACTCCAAACCTGGTCATGATATGTTCTTGTAAGAAGCTAATGAATTCATCTTCGTTTATCTTGCGCAATGGGATAGCCTCGACCCAGAGAGTGAAATAATCAGTTGCAGTAAGAATATACTTGTGTAGCAGGGAAGAATTTGGATTTATTTCTCCAATGACGTCTATTCCCCATTGTTCAAAAGGCTCTGTGATCATTACCGGCTTTAGAGGTGCTGCTGCTCTAGGTTGTCTTTTCTTCTTTAGGCTTAGTGAACAATAAGGTTTTTCTTCCCGCACCTTTCTCTCCTGATTGTTCCGGATAGTCCTCCACACTTTCTCTTTCTGCTTCCACCACTTCTGCCTCTTCATAGGTCTCTGTTAAGGTAGGCTTGGCCCTACCTTTTGAAAACATGGCTAAATCAGGACACAAAGCTGTAGTATAGTATTCGATCAGTACTTTGTCTGAAGGCTTATCTGTTTCAGAGAAATTTTTAAGATATGCTGCAAACCTTTGTGTGAAGCTGTGCACTTTTTCCTTTTTCTCTTTCTTTAATGCACAGAGTCCTTTCATGAGGGAAACGTGAGTCTTTTGGACTGTGTACTTACTCCTGAACATTCTCTCGAAGGTATCCTAGTCTGGGATAGAGTTAGCGGGCAATCCAAAATACCACGAGGCCGCAGCTCCTTTGAGGGTGTGCAGGAATAGTCTACACACTACATCTTCGTGTTCCCCAGCCCTCAGACCTTCTATTGCCAAGTAGAAACTCTGTAGGTGGTCATCCACTAAGATTTTCTCATTCGGATCAAATTTGGGTAGTAGCTTCTCAAAGGCTTGAGGTAGGTCATGCAAAGGTGGGGTCAGATTTAGAGGTGATCTAGCTTTCCAAGCTGGCGGTGGATTTGGTGGATTTGCGTTAATGCCGGCCATGAGTTGAGGCAGAGAATGAGGGGGTGAACCAACAAGAGAGTGAGGATGTGAACCAACCGGGGTGTGAACAGGAGAACTGTAAGGAGTGTCTGGGCCTACTTGGTTCAAAGGAAATTCAACCTCCTGTATGGCAGTTTCCACAAGTTCTTCCCAGTCTCCAACCAACACTGAATCTTCAATTAGAGGACGGTAACCAGCCAGATCATTAACAATTTCATTGCAAACAGGATATAGATTTTCTCTATTTTATTCTTCTGGAATTGAATTACATGGTCCACTACTTTCAGAACTGTAACCAGCGGAATAATCTCGGTAAAACGGGTTTCCTCGGCCAGCCATGCACTGGCGGCCCTCCTTCTAGCGCCAAAACTGTTGAGGCCTAGAAATTCGTAGGCGAAAACAGTAAGGGATTCTCCCCAATCAACGTTCCCAACTAGCCCGTTGATTGTTTGGTATAGGGAATCCGTCCGGTTTACGGTCCGGCTACCGTAGGTCAAAGTAACAAACAAGGGTTTTACCGGTTGCGGCCAGGTCCACCGGAATTTGTATTTTTGACTTAAAGAAATGATATGCAAGTGCCTAACTAAATGCAGGGCGATCAAGATGTAGGGAGCAGTCACAAAGTGATGCACAGGTTCTTACCTCTCGTCTTTTGCTCGCGAGCAACCAAACCAGATACAAAAAGAAGTACACTAACTATCTAAACTATCCCTAGGGAGCAAGATTATCATTTCGAATGAGCAATAAATTTTCACATACATTAAAAAGAAACACAAATAGCTGATACTTCTTCTAAAGTACATGAACGCTTACAGATATTTAAATAACCAGATAGTCGATCATTTTATAACAACATTTATTGCTCACAGTGAAAAAATATCCCAGAAACTACTGAAGAACATTTAACCAAAACATAGGTTCAGAACATTAAATACTCTTACAGTAAATGAAACACAGCTGAAAATGAAATAGTTCCTCTTCAACATTATTCATTGAGTTGTGTTGATACATTCCACTTTACACTCTCTCCGATAGACAAAATTGCAGTTTCCTTTGCAAAACGAAGTAGTTCCTCTTACAAGCAAACATGTACAAAATTTTCCAAGGAAAAAATCCCTCTTTCAGTCCTACTTCCAAATATTTAAACTAAAACTCTTGCCCCTTGGGCTGCCTCTCAGCCCGTGACTCTCCAGCATCTTCAATGTTTCAGCTTCCTCTTCTGGCCGCTGCGCTTTCCCAATCATTCTCTATGAGCGTTTATCTTCTGACCAGTAACTAATGAGTCTTCCTCGTCGATGCCTCTGTCATTCGTTTGTTTTGTCCTTTCCTCCGCTCTAGGTTGCTTCAACGATCTATGGGATTCCTCCTGCAGACAACTTTGGTGCATTATTCATTGAACTAAGATCTTAAGCATTTAAAATTTCTAATTAGAATGATAAGTCCGCAAGAAGCTAGCCTGGTTCAACTAGGCGAGTACTCGCTTGAGCTTGGGGCGGCAAAATTATAAATTGGTGGTCGGCAAGCTTATGCATTGAATGGGACAAGACTTCGGGGGCCACAACGACGGATGAGTACAAGGACTGGGTGCTCGAAAACACAGGCGAAAAGGTGCGAATCGGACGTCGGGGGGAAGAGTGCTTCTGAGACCAGGACGGGTGGCTCATCCGCAACGGCAGACAGAACGATGGCCAGAGACAGGCGATGAGGTGGAAAAACTTAGTTCGAGCGGGGGAAGACAAGGTCAGACGTCGAATGATACTTGAATCAGAAGCCAACTATCTCCTCCCGGCCGCAACGGCGGGCGAGTGGAAACTTATGGACAAGTGATTTAAACTAGACAAATCGGGCGTCGGATGGATCATACTTTGGGAGAAAAAAAATGATCTAGGAGCTGCAATGACGGATGAGATGGAAATTCACAGCTTTCGATCTGACAAAAGAGGCCCGATTTATAGAAAAACTTGAGGATTCAAACCACTTTAAGGCTCAGGCACAGCTAGGTTCGCTCCTTCATAGAAAGGCAACTCAAAAGAACAAGTTTTTTCCTTCTCTTCGGCCAGTAAAACAGACACTCATGACTCAGACCAAAAAGAACGAGGCACATATATACCTGTGGACATCTATTTTCAAAGTGCAACGAAAAAAGATATGCTAGAGAGGATCAAGCTTTTAACAATTACCAAGCAAAAAATTGATGAGGAGGGGCCCAGAGTTTAAGTAAAAAATTAAAATCGGGGAGAAAAAGTTGCGGAAGCAACAGGTTGTCTGAATAGAAAAGATCCTAGACGTAGGTTGTTCAGATGTAATAATTCCTTGAGGTTGACCTTGAACGTAAAATACCAGGTGTAGTAGGTTGTTCAGTTGTAATCAATCCTTACATATATATGTGTGTGTGTGTGTGTGTGTGTGTTCCCATGTTAGAGATGATAAGGTCTCAAGCCACTTGAGGTGTACCTAGGAGGTTATCCTATGCTGGTAGAACGTAGGTTGACCGTAGAGAGATGTAAAGCACTTGGTGTGCTCCCGGGAGGTTCTAACATAGTGGTTTATGCAAGATTGTCTTGGTGACATCCTGACATGTTCCTATGTTGATAAAATTCAGGTGGTCTGCATCTAAGGTGAGATATATGTGCTCTGTGTGTTTTTTTTTGTGCGGGACAAAAGAGATGATTTGGATACGACGAGATAAAGGTAGGAAACACATGTTATTATCGTGGCAATGTAAAGAAGGTCATGTACTGTTCCTATGTGATGGCTTGCTCGTAGATGTGATGAAGATATGGACGAGGACTAGGCCTACACCCACCATGAAAAAGGGTTGGCTCTATAGAAACTTCTAATGACATATAGTACCATTCAATGATTGATAAGAAGATGATGATGGCAGCAACTGTGATGATGACTCTGTGATGATGACTAGACCCCATGTGTTGATGAATGTGGAAGAGAGAGAATAACTTACTAGTTAAGAGGGTGTGTTCTTGTATTTGTAACTTCGAAAGATATTATGATGTATCTTACCATTGTATATTTTTGTATCCCCATCAGAGATATGTTTTCCTCATTTCGGGATGTCATTATTGTATATAGACCTTGAGGTACAACCTCCGTTGTGAGTTGGGGAAATAGTATGTAACATCATGTAATATATTTTTGGAGTCTCTCTAGGAGAAGTTTGCCCTATTAGGGTAAGAGGTTGGCCCTAGTCATGTAATAGGCCAATCACTTGAAAGGTATAAATAGGGATGCACACTCCCTCATTTATACACACCTCACACTCACTCAAGTTCGCATGAGAGAGAGAGAGATGATAAAACGCAGGTGGTTTGCATCTAAGGTGAGATCTCTGTGCTCTGTGTGTTTTGTTTTGTTTTGTGTAGGACAAAAGAGATGATCTGGATATGATGAGATAAAGGTAGGAGACACATGTTATTGTCATGGCAATGTAAATAAGGTCATGTACTATTCCTACACAATGGCTTGCTCTTAGATGTGATGAAGATATGGATGAGGACTATACCTACACCTACCATGAAAAAGGGTTGGCTCTATAGAAACTTCTAATGACAGATAATACCATTCGATGATCGATAAGAAGATGATGATGGCAGCAACTATGATGATGACTCCGTGATGATGACTAGACCACATGTGTTGATGAATGTGGAAGAGAGAGAATACCTTACTAGTTAAGAGGGTGTGTTGATGTATTTTTAACTTTGAAAGTTATTATGATGTATCTTACCATTGTATATTGTTGTATCCCCATCAGAGATATGTTTCCCTCATTTCGGGATGTCATTATTGTGTATAGACCTTAAGGTACAACCTCCATTGTGAGTTGGGAAAATAGTATGTAACATCATGTAATATATTTTTGGAGTCTCTCTAGGAGAAGTCGGCCCTGATAGGGTAAGAGGTTGGCCCCAGTCATGTAATAGGCCAGTCACTTGAAAGGTATAAATAGGGATGCACACTCCCTCATTTATACACACCTCACACTCACTCAAGTTCGCATGAGAGAGAGAGAGAGAGAGAGAGAGAGAGAGAGAGAGAGAGATGAGGATGTGAGATAGATAGTTGCTGAAGACTTCTTATTACTGGGTTTGTTCATCTTATCATACTATCTTTGTGACTATACTATTCTAAGGAAGTTTGTAGGGTTTTCTCCTTTATGGTTTCCCTAGTGAAAATCTTTATGTCTTGTGTATCTGTTCTATCTTATGCATATTGTTGTACTTGCTATTATTTCAGATAAAGATCCTAACTAAGCTAACAAGATCTACAAAAACTAACATTGTTTGTTTTTTCTTCAAGTTAATATCTATATCGACGTACCGCTTATCGTAATTCATCTTTGTGGGGTTTGGCGCACATATGCCAACTTCCTTGTCAAACTTTTCGACATAGGTTCATAACTCATATTTTTCTTCACAAGTCTTCCTACAACATACCATTTTCTTTGTGGGTCTATTACACACAAGTTTTTGTTTTGTATTCTTCATTCACAATTATAACACAAATGGTATTTGCACATATTCCATTTTCATTATTCTTCTTGTGGATTACTTTTTGCACATGTGTGACCAATGTCGTGATGGGACCTTCGGCCTCATGGGACTTCCACATTATTCCATATGTATTTCTTCAAGTTGGTTGTGTAAGTTATAAACCTCTGTAGAGAAGTAAAGCATACCGATATTTTTAAGAAAAATAGAGATTACACCACAATATTCACACATAAAACACACATATTTACCCTCGGAACCTTTAACTGGGAAAACCAACAAACCTTGGAGCCACACCTCCTATTTTCTCTTTATAATTATGAATCCCTCACAATACAAAATATAGGTATTCAACAACATCCAATACCCTATTCTGTTAACCCTGATTAGAAAATAGACTCCAATCCCTTAACTGGGATTAAATTACATATTTTTAGAATATTCCCAAAAACAATTGTTAGGGACCTTCAGGCACGTCGCTGATAGACACACCTCCCCCCCACACACATGCAAAGAATATAACATATACCCAACAGGGTGTGTGTGAGGAAGTCTTCAACTTAATTTGGAATTAGTCTATTCTTTGTCACCAATTACAACTTGTTCTACAATTTCCTTAACACTCTCCTTTGTCATCAATGACAATTAGTGTCCAATTCCAATTCAACACCTTTGACACTTTGATCATGTTCATTAATCATTTGACATCATGTTCAGTACATAGTCATTTGATACTTTGACATCATTGTTCAGTACATAATCATTATATCTTTGACATTATGTTTAGTACATAATCATTCCATCCTTTGACATCAATGGCAATACATGTTCAACACTTCCTTTAGTTACAAGTTGTAGGCAAAGCAGTATGTTAAGTGGGAAGTCAATAAGTCCAATAAATAATGATGAAGATATGAAATAAATAACAACACATAAAGTCTACTTGGAAGATAAAAATTGCATAAATGACATAAAACACAACAATGGGATGAGCTTCAACCAAAAGTTTATGTACAATGGAAAATCTTGAAACAATGGTATCTATCACGTAGGAAAATTTTTCTTGCAAATTGTAGCCAATGCTTCCATTGGGAGGGTCCTTTGATCTCTCTCAAATTGCTTTCTAACTAACTTGGATTAATTAAGGAAAAAAGGATTGCATGTTGAGGAAGAAGCTAAGTATTGAAATCCTAGTGTATGGTGATAATATGGATGAAAGATAATACTCTCAAAAAATTCTTGTAGCATAACTTTGCTCTTAATTTATCATTATAGAATGCAAGCTTATGGATTCATTTTATAGGCCAAATGGTGGTCCACAAGAAACTAGTTCTTCATGTGAATGCTCCCTCTCTTGAGTGGCTTCAAGGTACTATTGAATGCCTAAGCATGGGAAGAGGGCCAATTTGAATTCCTTGGAGCCAAAATGTGGCTCCAAAGCCTTAAATTTGTTGTGGAAGTTAGTGTTTCATGTGGGTTGAACCTTTTACAACCCCATGCGATTGTACCAAAGTGTGTTTTTTTATTTCTTGCTTTGTTTCACATGTTGGTTTTGTTGATTAAAAATCCCTATGAGTTGCATGCTATATGTCGATGGTGTCTTCCTATAATAATCATTGAAATGTCACATGTGTATGAATTTTAGGTGATACCAGACACCGACACCAACCTTGTCTTTGAAGAACATGCCAGAGTTAAAAAATGAGGCAATCCATTCGAACCAATTTAGGGACAATATATTTCAAACATCAAAGGATACGTTTAGTAGATGATAATATCGAACATATCTAACTTGGGACTATGCCTTTATATAGGCACAGGCTAGTTGACAGGGTCAATCTTCATTAAGCTCCCTATCTAATGGCTTATTTAATCTTGTCAATATTGATTATGCATAACTATTTGCAAATAGCACTTCTACACTAAAAAAAGACATGACAAAGTTGTATTAAGGAAGATAAATTAGATTGGTTATTACAAGGGGAAAACTACCAACTGTGTCATTTGGATGTTAGAGGTAGAGACAAAGAAAGGAAAAAGAATGTCACGGGAGATGTAGATTCAATAAGAAGAGAAAAAGTTCAAGATAGGACAATGTGCAAAGGAGCAATGCACACAGGGTGTAAGGTATACAAACAAAAGTAGAGGTTGAAAGGAATTGTATGTCATATGGTGTAAGGTATACAAACAAAAGTAAAGGTTGAAAAGAATGGTATGCTTATGAAATGGCCCACACATATATGATGTAATATGAAACTCAATAATGGTAATTATTATACCTTGTTTTATATATATTCATAAGAGATTTGTCTTTTCATTCTTTTAAAATTATGAAAAACAAAAATTACACTTTTTTGGTAAGAAAAATCAACTCACCTCATTTAGAAGTTGTTTCTTATATGAAGGAATATTTTCCTACATGGCACTGGGCAGTGTAGACATGCCATTTGTACTTCCACATGGCTGTAAATGGAATCATGCAGTTGTCATTGAGGACGTTTCCTTCGAAGTTCCAGGTGGACAAGGGTAATGAATCCAGTTGGTATCAATCAATGATAATATTCAAAAAGTCAACAAAACATTTTAATTCAATATCCTGGGATTGGAATTTGATGGGTAAATTCCCATCATGGGTCAATTTACCCATCAAATACAGCTAATATTTTACCAAAATTGTCAAAATATGGCTTAGAATACAAAAAATGTTTTATATTTTGATTGTTATCGGCAATTTTGACGGGTGTCTGCCATTTGAAATTCCAAACCTGAATATCCATGCCGTTCATTTACCATTCATACTTGATGCACTTTTCCTCAACTCTGTTTCTCGTGTTCAAACTTATAGAAATCATGAATCCAGAGTCCATACCATCTACTTAGGCTTGACTTGTAACGTATTGTCCATATGTACATTTCCTCAGCAATAAGGAGAAGGCTAAACGCGCCACGTTTTTATTCTGTAGAACTGATCTGAAGATCCAAAGCAATCTTGGATAATGCATCTGGATCTATGCTAAAGTCTCGATATATATGGTCAAAAGAGATACTATCAAAGGATTGAGCTAGGGAGTTTATCCATATCATCCAATGTTTTAGTTGTATAACCTATAAGCTGTTGACACCATTAATCCAGTTTATGACAGTTATGGAATCCCCATATATTTTCATGGTATTCAAACCCAACATATGTGCAAAATGTAATAATAACCATAAAGCCAAAACTTCATAGCTTGTATTCGTACCTGCACCACAGTTGAAGGATAATTTGTAACAAGTGCCTTCATTGATCCATATGGTTGCACATGCACCCACACAAGATGCTTCATTTTGTGACGAGCCATCAAATAAAACCCTGCATAAATTCCTGTTATATGAGGGCAGATGATGAATCTTTTTTATTATTATGCTTAACCGGTTCTGCCAATTTGAAAATGGAAGTAGAATACAATTGATAGTAAATACCACTAATGGATTTTTCCCATCAAGTATAAAAAAATTCCATGTTTTCCACACCTCCCAACATATTAGAGCAGGAGATGCGTCAAACTAGAATGTGTATTTCGCCATGTATCCATACAACTAATTAGTGAGTCTCCCGTCCAGCTAAGAGAAAGTCCAGTCAATTTGTTTATGCCCTCCCACACACTCAATTTAAATATATAGTTCAAAAATAAATGGTAACCAAATTCTTTTGAAGCAAAACACAGACAACAATAACCCGGTCTTGAATGGCCTCTTCTTAATAAATTTTCCCAAGTAAGAATGGAATTCTTGAGGGCAAACCAAATAAAAGCCTTAAATTTTTAACTAGATCGGGAATTTCCATATTTCCACCTTCCACCAATGACTCTCAACTTGAGATGAATGCCAATGCATATAATATGCGAGTTTGGTTGGGACAACACCAGTTGATTTTTTCCGATGTCCATTCTAGAGCATATTTTTTGTTGGAAAGAGAGATAACCCCAAGTTTTAATTCATGCATGTAATTATTCCATTCATCACCATGTGCTCCCTCAATGTCTAAATCTTCAGCATCCAACCAGATCTCATTACAGTCTGCTAGACATTCATTCTTTCTGTAGTCTTTTAAAAAAGTCCTCCCTGATCTATGCAAAATCTCAATAATCCCCGAGGATAGTTTGGTGGAATATGGTGCACCCACTATTATATCTAGACCCACCCGAATACATGCTCCATTTACTGGTATCGAGGACATCTATTTTCCAATAATGTGAAAAGATATAGTGATACCACACCATATATTTGAAGAACCTTTAACTTGCTTGTTTTCCATTCTGATCCAACCTTTGATGCTTTTATTCCTTAGATGTTTGCTGCAATGACCCTATGCCATAAAGTATTCGTAAATACAGATAACCATATACTTTTAACAGTAAGAGCCTGAGAGAAGAGATAAATATTTTTAATCCCCCATCCCCCATTTGCAATGGGGCGTGCTAGTTGTTTCCATTTTACCAAATGATATTTGTTTCTTTCAAGGGACCTTTCGCATAGAAAATTGAATATTTTACCATTTATAGCTCTGATAACATGCTTTGGCACATTTCACAATGAGATCAAATAAGATGGCAAATTTGTGAGAACTAATTTGACCAGAATAATTCTTCCTCCCAAAGATAACCACTTCAGACTCTAATGTTTTATATGGGATTAAAACGTCTTTATCATCCAGAACCAATCCAAAGTCCTATAATTGTTGTGTTTTAGGAAATATCCTAGATATTTTGTTCATTCATCTAGTTCTTTAATAGTATAAGTAAGCATACCTCAGATCCTACCAATCTCAGTTTGATTCATTCCATAGTGAATAAAACATGATTTCTTTTCACTGATCAACATACCTGAAGCATTACAAAATTTATCCAAGATGTACCTATAATTTAACCATTCCTCAATCTTCCCCAACCTGAAGATCATCACATTGTTCACAAATACAATATGGGTAATTTTGATAATATGTGATATGTTAATACCCAATATCTCCCCTTGATTCCTTTTATATCAAATCAATCTACTGAGGCTTTTGATAATCAAGAGGAAAAAGGAGAGAGGATAGAGGGCATCGCTTTCGAATCTCCCTAGTTCCTCTAAATTGACTAAATTTTTTTGTAGGGGAGGCATTAATGATAGTTGCATAACTAACATATTGGACGCAAGCCATAATCCAATTTGTAGAAGCCCAATCCAAACCCACCTATAGAAAAATGAGTCTGAGATAACCCCAATTGACTCAATCATATTCCTTAACCAGATCCAATTTTAGGATTAGATCCTACATCTTTTTAGACTTAATGTTATGGAATATCTCCTGAGCCACACCAACAACATCATGTATTTCTCTGTTGTCTAAAAACAAAATTGTCCTAAAGATACATGCTTTGATAAAACCAGTTTAATCCTATTTGCAATAATCTTTGAAATAATATTGTAAATCAAATTGCACAATGAGATTGGTCTAAAGTCCCCAAAGGATTTAGGTTTAACCTCCTTAGGAATAAGAGCTATATAAGTAGAATTCATACCTTCATAATTTTTACCAGTTTGTCTAGATTCTTCTACCTCCTGCAGGAAATTGTTTCCCATAATATCAAAGAATTCAATGAAAAGTCCCATCGTCCACCCATCTGGTCTAGGAGTTTTGGATCTAGGGAAGCATTTCAATACCACTTCAATCTCCTACATAGTTGCATTCTTATTAGCCAGATCTCCTTTCTCCTCAACGGGGATAATTTTAAGAACGCTCCTAAAATTTATATGTATAATAAATGGGCGAATCTCCCTAATATATAGGAAAAAGTTAAGGCTATTTTATCAATAATATAATATGTATATATAATTTTTTGGCTAATATTTCATTCTATTATAGAATATTGTAAATTTTTGGCGAATCTTTCACTAAATTATAAAATATTGTAAAATATTGGCTAATTTTTCATTGAATTATAAAATATTGTAAAAACTTTCATCAAATTATAAAACTGTGTAACGTCCTGGTGAATCTTTTGTTAGGAAGACTCAACTTTTGATTCTACATATTACTAAGGTAGTGCAATAGAAGAGCATATACTAGAGCTCGACTCTCTAGACTCCTAGACCCTCAAATGAACAAATGCATGAATTAGGAGAGGAGGGATTTATTTATACATTTCACAAGCAATATTGGGTCACTTACAATTGGAGGTGTTGGTGAAACACAACTACACTAACTAGATTCAGGGAAAGTTGGGACTCCACTTTTTATCTTTTCCCTTAATGGTCCAATGCACATGGGGGGCCCAAATCTTAACATACCAACAAACTGATAAAATTGAACTCTTTACACTGCAGAGTGATTATGGCACCCACGAACCATTATTACAACGTGGAGTATTATCAAGACCCAGAACCTTAATATAGTGTATGAATTCCCAATTAGATTATTTTCCAAATCTCTCATTTTTAAGCTACCCTCTAAGAAAAAAATAACCTTCTTATCTGTTTACAGATACAAATGCCACTTTTTCTTTTCTTTTATTGATAATCAAAATATGAATCATGTCATTTGATTTAGAATTTTTAGAGTTAGTTAGAAACTTGTAATGGTTATTAGAAATAAGAACATACACTAACAAGAATATATAGAACATTAATGCATCATCATGCATGTCATTAGAAATACTCTGTTAAAGACTACTTTTTCTTATATAAACTAAGGAGGTCTTCGTATCCATGTCGTTGAAATTTTTGAAAGCATGCAAAATGTGGTAAAATTGTTTTAGAACCCTTGTTGAATGCAAAAGACTAGATATTAAGTAACATAATGTCTACATCTTAGGTCAAACATGCTCTGTACATATTATATACAATCATAATGGAAATGAAGTATCGTGTTCCAACTAAATCATATATTTATCATACATAAATAGATCCATTTCTGGATGATGATAACAATTACACATCAAAACAAATCACCCAAAAATAGTTTACTTCTAAATGACCCTTATAAAAAACAAAATATTGTAAAACAAGTACCAAACCCAACAAATTTAAGTCCCAAATAAAATTGACGAACTTGACAATATGAATAAAAAATATAACAGTCATGAACTTCCAATACAAATAAAAGAAACTACCACTATGATTTGGACAACTATACAAGAAGACATCCAAAATAATGACCATTCTACTATAGCCCCGCCATTATAATCACTGTGCATCCATTTATATTACAAACACCCCAAACATCAACAATAACAAATATAAAACATGAACATATATACTTTCATTAACGACTTAGATCCAATAATAATTCTAGATCAATATCCTAATAAAAGCACATTTTAATCAACTTAGTCAAATTCAGTGTGAATATATAAAAACCATGTGGTGCCTATCCATCAAGAGTAGCATCAAATAACAACATATAAATGTCAGTCAATAGTTTAAACATGATAAGGAATATAATAAATAATATCTTTTGATCTCTATAAAACTTTCATGCAACCAATAATGCTAGGATAGAATAAAACCCTAATAACACCAAATGATCCCTAAGAACCAAGAGTGCCCTAGAATTCAAAAGGCCTCAAAAAGCATCCATGATAAAAAAGCATGATAAAAGGTAAATTTAAAATATAATAATATATCGTAATTGTGGTTAAAAAGCATAGAAATCATACCACGTTAATTATTGGATAAAGAATGTTATGCAAGTTTGTATTCTACGATAAATTGCATGTGCGGTGTTATAGCTGATTTTACTACACTTGGTAGATCATGTCTTTATGGCGTTCCCTGTCCTTGTGTAGACTCTTTGGACCCCATTTTCTCAATGTAAGATTTGATGTTCCAAGAAATACCTTTAAAAATCCCTAATTATTGCTATACACAAGTCATAAGCTTACATCCCGCGTGTACATGCAGCTTGTCCCACTATGACACGTGTACATCGGGAAATGTGCCCAAAAAGAAAATATTTTGGAGTTTTCCTCAATGAGTCATGAATAACTTGACTATTGGCCTTCCATATTCCTAGAAACGCTTCAAATCGACCCTTCACTTCCTATTGAAGGGCTATATATTGAGCCACTTGGATGCATTAGAGGAGGAGAACTTATGAGAGAAAGGAAACTATAGTGGATTTGTGCCCCATTCATACATGCTTGAGTCTTCATCCCTTTGTCCTTTTGAGCAGACATTGATGCTCTTCCAAATATTTCCATTGTGTTGTGATATTTCCATTGATATGGAGGATTGAAGTGGTGGAGGCCCAGGTGGAGGACTCGGTTTCTCGATTTTGACGAGGTGTCGATAGAGTTTGTCACGTGTATCTTTGTTTATAATTAATAGAAATATCCATTTCTCGTCCATCATATGTGTGTAACTATCAATGTTCATTATCCATGGATGTAGTTGCTTCAATTTATACATGCTGGTTGTATATATGCGAGAGTAGGCCTAACAATTAATATATATCATGCTTGTCTATTTCGTTGTTGTTGAGAATGGAATGTAGGTGCAAGTGTAGTCGAAAATATCAATGAGGATCTACTACAACTATCCGGAATAAGCTACGCCTTCTATCCCTTAGTGTTATATTTTTTATATCTATTGCATATAGAAATGGATTTATTTTTGGTGTCATACAGTTTGTTGTGGTCTACCCCAAGCCATAGGAAGTAGTTTTCTTTGTAACAGAATTGGCGACCATACAGGGGACTTTACTTGTTTGTTGGGGTTTGAGTGCACGATGTGCTTGAATTCCTCTCTGTTTCTCCTTGTTTCTATGTCATGTTGAGAAGTGTGTTATCCCATTGGTATCCTATTGAAGTAATTTGGATATTATCCTTCCTTTTTACCACCTTCCTCTTGTTGTACGCGGGTCATAGAGGTATCAATCGTGTATACATGTGGGTTGTAGAACTTACAGTCGCATATACACGCAGGGTTTTTGTGAACAATCGTATATGCCCCACTGTTTGAGTGAGAATTTGATGTTTGAGAGATGTTGGGTTGGTTCTGAGTGTTGCCGAGTCTTCTTCTGTTCATGTGATGTTTGTTTACTGCTTCTGTTTTTTACCAAAGACCTTTTTTTATTTACTTTTTAGTTAAAGGTTGTTCTTTTCATTCTTCTCCTTTTTTGTTTTGATATTAGTGCATTCCACCATTTTATCTCAGTTTCTTTCTTGGCTTGTGTCTGATACCTGTTGCAGGGTCTTGCAGTTATGGAGTCTTTTTATTGCATTTCCATACCATTCATTGTAAAAATACAAAAATATTTTATCTTTGGAATGCTTGTGCATTATGCATTTGCATGAAAATAGTACTTGCATTAGGTTTTCTTAGTTGAATAGTGATCAATATTTCATATAGGAATGGTTGCATTGGCATTTGAAGAGGAATTTATGCATCTGAAGAGGAATTTATGCATCTCATGGACTTGACATCGTTTGTTAGGTGTGCATATTTATTTCACTGTTGAGTCATAACATCACTAGTTTCATAGTCATTTCCTTTGACTAATCATAGCCCTTAAAATGAACGCTTAACTTAAAATTGATTACACATTTTTATTTGATATAGGTGCACCAACAAGCTTAGGTTGTAGAGTCTTGGAATAGGGTGTCGTGAGTAAATTTTTCCAAGACTACAAAACAAAAAATTTAGGTGTCTATCCTGGTTTAAAGAGAAATCCTTGATATAATTAGTGTTCTCAGGAGGTTACTCTTACAGAGGAGTTAAGCATGAGGTAGCGTACATGTTTGTGGTGGGGATATCCTCTTGCCACTCTCTGTACAGTGCCAAAGATATTTCTAGGGTCTTATTTGTATCTGGGGGATTTTGAGGTACCTTTGGTGCTTTCAATATTTGGGCTTTGTCACCCTGCCCATACACTAGATCCCTCTTGTGACTGTCCGCCTACGTATTGGTTATATTGGGGTGACCTTAGTTTCCTTACCTAGGTATCGCTCGGGGTGCTTGCAGAAGATATTCTGTGAGTGTCCTAGCCAAGTAGGGGTCAAAAATCATAATATATTTATGCGTTGAAGCTGAGGGACACTATAATTGATTACAAACCTCTGCTTGTAGTGTATGGGAGTATTGGGCCTCTCCTAGGTGAGACATACATGCTACATTCAAGAGCTCATTTATCCTCCCTCTTGGATTGTTTGCATCTAGATTATATTTTCTTAGGAGTGCAGTCTTTGTGCTCTATCTTGCTCTAGGGTTCATACTTAGTTGAGTATTTTTTGCTTTTGTGGAGTCATCGTGGATTGGGTTTCGACACTCCACTAATATCGATGTTTCACAGGGCTTTCTCCTTGTGGGTCTCCTCCTACTCCGCCGAAGAGGATTAGACATTCTAGACAAACTTACACACATTGTGATCCACACACTGGTCTCATCATGAGTAATACATCTAAGACACTGAAAGTCCCCCCTTCTCCATCCTCTGGAATGGGGAATGCAACATTTAGTATACCTGGGACTCCAGTTGAAATCGATACTCACAGGGTGGGTGCTTCCTTCAATTCATGACCCCAGCTGACAAATTTTGTAGCTTCTTATCAGAGGTCATCCTCACGAAGGTCAAGTGGTGAGACTCACCATGTTCCCTCTAGCATTGGTCCCTTTATATTTAGCATGTCATACCTCAGTGACGCTTTCCCGTCATCTAACGTGGATCCGAGTGTAGGTCCTAGTTTTGTGCCTGGGGGCACTGCCACCCATTTCCATGTTGATAGGTTTGCTAGTGGTCATATTTCACCTTCCACGCCATTTGTGGGAGGATTTTCATACCCTTCATTTAGGCATAATACTGGGATTCCTTTTCATGGAGGTGACGGTAGACATGTGAACATTGGAAGTACATCCTACATTCCATCTTATGCTCATATGTCATCGCACCTATTCTATCAAATGATTTTCTCATCATACATCCTCCTCATAACCCACATGATCCTTGGGGATGGAGTGTTTCCTCTAGCCGTGTTGTTCCCTCGTATGTCGGTAATGTTGTGTCGGGAGGTTATGTGGCTCCTTATGTACCTGGGGGTCAACCCTTTTATTAGTCCTATAGTTATGGTTATGTAGAACCCCAGTCTCAAGGCGTACCGAATTATAATATTCCCATGCATCCTTTTATGGGTCAACTAGGAGGAGTTTATTACCCGACTGGCCAAGGCCATGGTCTTTACAATAATAATCCCTCTATGAATCAATCTTGTCAGGGAGTGTGGGACCATATGGCACAACCTAGGTTCCTTTTCTTAGCTATTGAACTTTTTTTACTTGTCAAAGTTGACCAATGATCCGATGTGGTCGGTTGTTCCTTCTAAGCTTCCTTTGGACATTCCAAAGTTTGAAGGTAAGAGGTTCACTAAGTGAAGTCCCCGTGCCTAGAGAGCATGTTACCACTTTCCACCTATGGTGCTCTTCGAATTATTTGAATCATGACTCGGTTTGCTTGCACCTTTTTCAACGCACCCTCACATGACCTGCAACGACATGGTATATATAGTTTCCCATGGGCATATATTGGAAATTTAATGATATATCCATGACCTTTTTGAACCACTTTCAAATACCGATGCATTGTGATGCCAGTATTGAACTCTTGTCAACATTTGGGCAAGACAAAGACACACATATTTTTTATCACATTCAAGAGTGGCATAGACGAAAGAGGTTGATTAAGGAAAACATTCCACCCGAGTTTCTATTGGAATGGTTCCTTAAGTCGGTATTGCCTTATATCGTGAAGGATGTCTCGATGTCTGAATTTATGAATGAGGAACAAGCTATTTTTTGAGCTCAACAATTAGACTTAATTTACACTCAGTCTGGGCTCTTGTATGTGATTATCCCTAATGCACCATGGTCAAATTTTGAGCCTAAGTTTAAACCTGGGTCACATGCCAATGGCATTGTCGGATACACAAGTACTAAAGGCATAGACCAGGTTATGAATCAAATGAGGAATTTGTAGATTAACCGTCATGCGACCAGACAAGCTACGACTTCATCCAATCCCACCCAATCGACAGATGTGCACTTCGTACATTCGTCGGACCATAAGGGTAACTAGCAACCCGAACATAATAAGAAGAAGGGAAGAAATAATAAGAGAGGTGGGAGTAGGAAGGAGAACTCTGACGATGATAAGAATGGTAGTGATGGTGGGGGGGGGGGCAATAAGTCTAAACGAAAGGTTAAGTTCCCTTGCAAGCTTTATGGGGGAGATCACCTCACTTACTTGTGCCCTTGTATCGATGAAGCCTTGAAATTCATTGCATAGAGCCCAACTCTATTAACGGATCCTTTAGTTCATAACCAAAGGATTCAAGGAACGTGGACTCCGAAAATGCTTCTGGTGGGCATAAAAACCTGCCAAACACCAAAGGTGGCCATGGTTGTATCAACATGATACATGCTACTAATGTTGTGACCCATAATAAATATTACGGTATGTTACGACACAACCTGGGTAAAGAGCCTGCACCTCTTGAGAAACAGTTGCATATTGACAAACCTGAAGAAATACCTCGCATTACTAAGGGATTCTTAAAGTACTCGGGCCACAATCCTAATGCTCGATCCACCCAACACTATTCTATTATCGAGGATTTGGGTTAGAATCCTTGTGTGAGGTCAGCTCTTGATGTCCTTTAGACTTTTCCTTCACAGAGGAGAGCTTTGTTGTTTTCCCTCAGGATGGTTGATTCCAATCCTTCCACTACGATTAGATTTGATACCCATGAGGTCCAGCCTCGTTTTCATTACCATGTGCATTTTCTTAGTCCATGTGGAGTGTATGAATAACATGATCAAACACACAGTAGTTGATGAAGGTGTTGCGGTCTCTGTGACGTCTCTGGCTTGCTAGAAATGCCTTGGCTCATCCATGTTGTCTAAATCCGGGACCATGTTGATGCCATTTGATGGACAATATTTTTAGCCGCATGGTATACTTCCATATCTTTAGGTTCAGTTGGGAGGGAAGACCATGTCGATAGAGGTTGAGGTGGTTGATGCACCCCTCAACTATAACCTTTTACTAGAATGGAATTGGATCTACACTATGAATGAGACCGTGTCTTCCATATTCCATGTTATTTGCTTCCCTTTTGAGGATCGAACTATCACGATCGACCATATTTCATTTGATAGTTCCAGTTTCATTGCATCATTGGGATCCACCATCCCGACCATTGGCAATTCTCAATGGACAACTGAGAATGTTGGTGTTGGGATGTATCCGTCATTGATGGGATCCTTTAATATTGCAACACAAATTTTGACCATTGGTTCCACTCTTGGTAGTCTTTGATCATCTTCAAGTTCGGTCCCTTCTCGAATTATGTATTTAGTGGACCCTTGGAATCTTCCTTCATCGAGTACTTTAGATGAGGGCCCTAGAACTACTAAGATGGAGATGTAGTTATCTACATGGAATATTTCTTATCAAGCTACACTTGATCCCATTGTAGACCCTAGTCCTTCCTCTTCGTGGATGGAGGAGGAGGACACCTTTGCACTACCTACTTAGGTGGTTGCATCTTCATGCTCACATGAATTCCTTGATGATGTTTTCCCTTCAGATGAAGTGATTCTTGAGGCCATGAATGGTTTGGAATGTCCTTGGGAATGGTTACACCATCGCTCTTATTTCCTCCCATAGCTTGAACAAATTGAATGCAAGGAATTTAGGTTGACCCTTAGCAAGAAGGTTGGTAGTCTTGTGTGTTAAAATTACTGTGCCATTTAAATCATCAAGAAATTATTCCAATATTATTGATGGAGTAAAAGGAGAATGAAGATACACACTGAACAAATCAAACCACACAGGAAACAAATGATTATAGCTCAAATAATTACAGTATCATTGTCATTAAAGATCTGGTGTTAGAATAGTGTTACATAGGAAATAGTTCAAATCATTAGGGATTAATTCAAATCTGCCAACTGGATGTGATTGTACCTAATTGACTAGCTAACTCAGGATGTCTCAATCAATATCGGAGTCCAAATAGCTAACTCCAGATGTCTAAAAAACTCACACAATTAGTAATAAACCGTTAACTCAATCTAACTGAAGTGGTAGGTGAGAAAAGGTGCCTAATCCACATGTAGCCATGCATAACTAGCACTAACTAAACTGATTGTGATCTAATTGAATGTAACTAAAAATTAACTAAGATTAACTAGTTCCAACTCCAACTGACTCAAGGAGGTTGGTGCCGGGACTCCCAGTGGCTCCTAAAATGTAGGGATTGGTATAGGAGGTGCTTAATCTGATGCATGCAAGTGTAGTCAGTGGAAGTTAGCCTCTAGCAGTGTTCCCCACACTCTAGTAACTGGTACATGTGGCCCCATTAGGCAAAGTGGAACCAATTAATTAATTAAAACTCCTAAGTTAGGATAAATAATCTAATAGATAGTATGGTTAAGGGCGGATTAATAATCCTAACACCCCCCCCTGAATCCTAACTTGGACAACTGTGGGTCCTGGAAACAGGGCCATAATTCACCCATATACATTCTAAAAGACAGAATTTTTGCTTAATACAACTAAGGAAACAGGGGAAAACCACATTGGAAACCCCCCCTCAAAATAATCAAAAATAGGAAAATTCAAGCTGTCTTTAGAGGAAAGAAGATTACTCCTTAGAAAAATAACTTGAACAAAACACTACTGCAAAATTGCAGCTCTATGCAGCACCATGGTCCATCTATGCAGCAACATCATGAAGTTGTGCATGTGAACCTCTCAATGTTCTTCTGATCTAATGACTATGTATGTTTCTTCTGGATGGTGAAGGTAGAGAATGACCAAGTTTATTCTTCTGTGGGCCATGTAGCTGATCATTCATCATTATCAAGCAACACCGACCTATATCTTTGTTGCACCACTCTGTAGGGAGTGCAACATGTTCATTCTGATACTGGGACCTAGTTCTTCTTTTGTCTTTTGGATTTCCAACACCATTTCTAGCTGCATGTATGAGCTTTTGAGCCCATATGGGCTTAGGATTTTGGTTTGGAATGGATAATGGATCTAGATCTAGAATCTCATGAGATTTAGTCTCAATAACAAGATCATGTTGGATTTGATCTTCTTCATCTGAATCTAAAACCTGTAAGAAATCATCATCATAAAAAATGGTGGAGAAATGGTTATACCTTCCTGTGCTGCTGATGGTGGTGTGTCATACAACTAATCTTCTTCAAATTGAACACTCCTTTCAATGAAGCATCTCTTGGTTGTAGCCTCCATCAATTTGTAATATTTTGCATCTTCTCCATATCCCAGCATAATGCATGCGCTACTTTGGGCTTAGAAGGCCTTCCTCTTGTCAAGTGGTATTCTGGCCCAAGGTTTGGAACTAAAAACTCTTAGATGAGAGACATTGGGATTATGCCCATGTCGTGCTTCGAATGGAGTGGCCCCAATCACTGACTTATGAGGCACTCTATACTGTAAATATGAAGCACTGTTTACAAATTTGTCCTAAAGAGAAGGAGGGAGATGTTTGGCATGGAGAAGGCATGTTTCCATCTCCTCCAGTGATCTGTTCTTCCTCTCAGCCACGCCATTATGCTGTGGTGTGTATGGAACTAAGTGCTCCATTTGAATCCCCTTTGGTTCACATTTTTTCTAGAAGTTTCCTTTGATATACTCTCCTCCTTTATTAGATCTTATAGAATTGATTTTCTAACTAAAACTGTTCTCAACCATAGCCTTAAAAACATTAAAATTCTCAAAAACTTCTGATTTTTGTTTCATGAAGTAGATCCAGCAGTACCTAGAACAATCATCAATAAAGGTGAGGAAATACCTGCAACCATTAATGGAGTTTGTGGGAATAGGTCCAGCTACATCACTATGTATCAAATTAAATATAGAGGCAACTCTATGTGCCTTCCCAACATCATACCTATTCTTTGGATGCTTACCTACCAAGAAACCAACACATACTCCATTGGAAGTTTGGATAGAAGGAAAAAATTCAACCATTTTATCATTGTGTAGTTGCTAGAGATATTTGAAATTGAGATGGCCAAATCTCTCATGCCAAATATTGCTGGTGTTGTTAGCATGAGACAATAAAGTTGTAGGAGGAGAGACAGGTAAGAAATGTGAGAACTCATAAGCTTAGTAGAGTGGTTTGCAATACCTTTTTCTATGAGTTGTCTAGTGACTTTTTCTATAATCTCAACTGTTTCTGAATCGAATGTAACTCTCTTGGGAGAGCCTATATGAGTCATCGGATAAACAAACAAAAAGTTAGATGCAAGGGATGGCACATAGAGGACATTATTTAACTCACCATGCTTCTCTATGACTGAGCCCCTTCCTTCTGCTGGAATCTAGGAATCATCTCCCATGTGAATATTAGGCCCCTTTGATAGTGTGAGGGAAGAGAATAATTCTTTGGAGGAAACCATGTGGTTGGATGCTCCATAATAAATTACGTATGCTGTAGACTGAGTAAGGCTAGCTTTAAAAGCATGGAATCTATCATCATATTCTATATGTGGTTCTTCATAAGGCTTCTTTTCTCCTTGTGGGAGAGCAATGTTATACTACTTCAGAAGAGCTGACAGTTGATTAATCTGCTTCTTCATACAATGATATTCAATATGGTAACCATTCACACAATAGGGACATATCTTATTTTCAAACTTCTTTTTCTTAGAACCCAAAGCTCCTTCAGAAGTCTGCTGATTTTGTTTAGGCTTCGAATTAGCTGCTTTAGGCTCCTTCTTCTTTGATTTCCCTTTAGCTTGCACTTTGGTAGAGCCTGTCACTAGGAGAGCCTGATATTTGGAGGTCTTGATGACTCCCATCCAAATCAACTTCTATTGCTCCTTGATTAAGGACTCGGAAAAGGAAATAAGTGAAGGAATTTTCCAACCGAGGAAGCCTTCCCACTTGGAATGAAAGATTGAAACAAATACATAATACTTAGGGTCGATTTTGTTGAGAATGGAGAGCACATTTTGGTCATCCTTTCTTTATATTCCACATTGTCTGCATTGAAGTGCAAGAGACTTGAATTTAGTAAAGAATTTCTCTATTGTTTCGAAATTGCTGGGATGTAAGGCTACTAGCTCATTCTCTAGGAGGTGTCCCCGAAGCTCATCTTGTTTTCCAAACAAGTATTCAAGATTCTCCCATGATTCTTTGGGATTCCTCAAACCTTCAAGGTGGAAGAGGATATCTCTAGATATATGAGTGCATAGATAACCGAAAGCTTCATCTAAGTGGTTTAGAAAATTTTTTCTCTCAAGTGGATGATGGGGCTCAACCTCCCTTCCAAGTATTATCTTGAAGTATCCCTTGTTACGCAAGGAAACCTGTATATCTACCCTCCAATCTAGATAATTGAAGGGTGTCAGGATCCGAGGAGTAGAAGGCAAAGAATCCATAATTCTCCCGTTGGAAAAACACAAATCTTCACACAAGCTACGTGGAACCTATAGAGTTTCACTGCAAAACACTCAAACATTCAAACTATGTTAGAATCATGCCTTACATCTCGACATGAACACTTTCTCAGGGTCTGTCATGCCCGCACCGCAAATATGAATAAATTCAGAGGAAGTAAGGCACTCTTTGCGGGACTTCTGTGGAAACCCAACTGCTTCTGGTGTTCAATGGAGAGAGGCAAACATGAAGCCTTCTTGAGATGGATCTGATACCATGTTAAAATTGTTGTTCCATTTAGATCATCAAGCAATGAGTCCAGTATTATTGGTACAGTAAAAGGAGAATGAAGATACACACTCAACAAATCAAACCACACAGGAAACGGATGAGTATAGCTCAGATAATTATAGTATCATTGTGATTAAAGAATTTGATGTTAGAATAGTGTTACACAGGAAAGAATTCGAATAATTAGGGATGAATTCGAATATACCAACTGGATGTGACTGTACCTAACTGAATAGCTAACTCATGATGTCTCAATCAATGAGATTAAGGAATATACCGAGATTTTTAAAGAGTTTCGTGGTGTTTTCGCTTGGTCATATGAGGAAATTACAAGAATAGACCTTCATATTGTCGTGCATGAAATCAAAACTTATCCTAATGCTATACCTGTTTGAAAATGTTTACGTGCAATGAATCCTTGTAAGGCGACTAATCCACATGTAGCCATGCATAAATAGAACTAACTGAAATGATTGCGATCTAATTGAATGTAACTAGAAATTAACTAAGCTTAACTAGTTCCAACTCCAACTGACTGAAGGAGGTTGGTGCCAGGACTCCCAGTGGGTCCTAAAATGTAGGGATTGGTCTAGGAGGTTCCTAATATGGTGCATGCAAGTATAGTCAATGGCAATTAGCCTATAGCAGTGTTCCCCACACTCTTGTAACTGGTACATGTGGCCCCATTAGGACAAGTGGACCCAATGGTACAAGTGGACCCAATTAATTAATTAAAACTCCTATGCTAGGCTAAATAATCTAATAGATAGTATGGTCAATGGAGGACTAATAATCCTAACACCGTGATCCCATTAGGAACTCATTGGTATATATGTTAAAGGAAACATGGTGAGCTTGTCACCTACAATCCCTATCAACATTTCTCAGACTTTGGTAAGATAGAGAACGTTTACATTGGGGCACATTGTTCTCCCAATGAGATTAAGGAATATACCAAGATTTTAAAAGAGTTTCGTGATGTTTTCGCTTGGTCATATGACAAAATTCCAAGAATAGACCCTCATATTGTCGAGCATGAAATCAAAACTTATCCTAATGTTATACCTGTTCAACAATGTTTACTCACAATGAATCCATGTAAGGCGCCTAATCCACATGCATCCATGCATAACTAGCACTAACTGAAATGATTGCAATCTAACTGAATGTAACTAGAAATTAACTAAGCCTAACTAGTTCCAACTCCAATTGACTGAAGGAGGTTGGTGCCGGGACTCGTAGTGGGTCCTAAAATGTAGGGATTGGTCTAGGAGGTGCCTAATATGATGCATGCAAGTATAGTCAATGGTAGTTAGTTGATAGTAGTGTTTCCCACACTCTAGTAACTGGTACATGTGGCCCCATTAGGACAAGTGGACCCAATGGTACTAGTGGACCCAATTAATTAATTAAAACTCCTAGGTTAGGATAAATAATATAATAGACAGTATGGTCAAGGGAGGATTAATAATCCTAACACCGTGATGCCATTAGGAACTCATGGTATATATGTTAAAGGGAACATGGTGAGCTTGTCACCTACAATCCCTATCAAAATTTCTCGGACTCCTGGTAAGATAGAGAATGTTTACATTGGGGCACATTGTTCTCCCGGTGATATTAAGGAATATACCGATATTTTTAAAGAGTTTAGTGATGTTTTCACTTGGTCATATGACGAAATTGCAAGAGTAGACCCTCGTATTGTCGATCATGAAATCAAAACTTATCCTAATGCTATACCTGTTTGACAATGTTTACGTGCAATGAATCCCTGTAAGGCTCCTGCCATTCAGCCTGAGATAGAGAAGCTACTCAAGGATGGATTTATCTATCTAGTTCCCTTGACTGAATGGATATCTAATCCCGTTCCGGTAGATAAGAAGCAGGGAACTATCTGGGTGTGTACTAAATTTAGAGACCTTAATAAGGTCTGTCCTAAAGATAACTTCCCCATGCCATTCATAGATCAGATCTTGGATGAGTGTGTGAGAAGCGAGATGTTTTCGTTCATGATGGTTTTTTAGGATACAATCAGATCCAAATAAAGCATGAGGACCAACATAAGATGCATTTTATTTGTCATTGGGGTACTTTTACATACTGGAAAATGCCTTTCAACCTTAAAAACTCTAGAGCTACATTTTAGTCGGTAATGATTTTTTCTTTTCATGAACTAAAGCGTATTATCAAATTCTATCTGGATGATTTAGCTGCTCACTGTCATTTGAGAGAGGATTATCCAGACCATTTGCGCTTGGTTTTCGAGAGATTCCCCTATTATCAAATCCGGTTGAATCCTCAGAAGTGCATCTTTTGCATGAAAGTGGGTTGGTTATTGGGATTCATCATTTCTAAGGAGGGGATTAGGGTTGATCCTATTAATGTTGATGCAATACTTCGGTTGTCTCCCCCCCACACAATTAGACACCTTCAAAGTCTCCAAGGGATGGCTAACGTCTTACATATATTTTTCGTCAAATTTTCCAATTTGACCGAGTGTTTTATGCACCTTTTGAAGAAGGATACTCCATTCATATAGGATGAGCGAGCCGAGGAGTCCTCCGATGCTCTTAAGAAAGCCTTGGCATTAAACTATGTGATTAGTCCGCCCGACTATATCCGTGAATTTTTATTATATGTGGTCGCGTCTCAAGAGACGATTGAGATGGTTTTGGTTCAAGAGGACGGTGAGATCCAAGAGCATGTTGTCTATTGTCTTAGTCGAAACCTTATTGATGCCAAATTTTGATACAATTACGTTGAGAAGATGGCCTTAGAAACCATTCATGCGGTTCAATGGTTGAGACATTACATACTCTTTCACCAGACTACGGTGGTGGATCATATCAATCCATTTCAGTTTGTCCTAACCAAACGAATGATAGGGGGAAATTATAATAAGAGGATTGTTATCTTACAAGAATTTGATATCGAGTTTGTTTTAAAAAACTCGAAGAATCGCTAGTGTTTGCAGATCTCATGTCATATCTTCCTAGTTTGGACGAAGATGAAGTTCACGAAGATTCTTTTATCGATGAACATATCTTCCTTATCTCGACTGCAGACCCTTGGTATGGTGAAATCATCAGATATTTATAGAATTTGAAGGTCCTTCCTCACCTCTCATGAGATGAGCATCGATGTTTACGACATGTTGCTAATAATTACCTAATTATTGGTGACACCTTGTACCACTATGGGGTGGATTCAATTTTATTTCGGTGTTTGAATCATGAGGAGGCTGAGATGGTACTGAATGATTGCCATGGTGGGGCATGTGGTTTTCATTTATCTGGGCTTGCTACAACCCAACAAATCCTTAGAGAAGGTTACTATTGGGCGTCGATCTTTAAATCTTGCGTTGATGTGGTCAAGTGGCGCCACCCTTGCAAGGTGTTTTCATGGAATATGTGCTCGCATCCTTCCTCGTTACACCCTATTATCACCGTCGGTCCCTTAACCAAGTGGGGGGTAGAATTTATGAATTGCAACCCAACTTCAGCTGGGGGGCACTATCACATCATAGTGGCTGTGGATTACTTCATGAAATGGGAAGAGGGTATGCGTACTATTAAATCTGATGGTGAGACAACCACTCATTTTGTATTCAATCAGATCATTACTTGGTTTGGTATCCCATGAGAGCTTTTCACTGACCATGGAAGGAATTTTCAAAATAGGATGATGGATGAACTATCTTCAAAATTGGGGTATAAGCAAGGGTATTAGTCTTCTTATTATCCTCAAGTGAATAGATAGGTCGAAGTTGTAAACAAATCCCTTAAGTCCATTCTACAAAGAACTATTGCACAAAACAAGACTAATTGGCACATTATGCTTTACCCTACTTTGTGGACGTACCGAACCATTGTTAAGACTGCTATCGATTTTTCTCCATATCAGTTAGTACATGGGGTTGAGTCGATATTACCGATTGAATGTGAAATTCCTTTTTTGAAACTAGTCGTAGATCTATTATCAGAGACTTCTGAGTTGGAAGAACGTCTGGTCCACTTAGAACACGTTAATGAGCAGCGTCGAGATGCCTTAGTGTCTCTTTAAATTAATAAACGCCGCATAAAGGCTTAGTATGATAATTCTATCCGTCCCCAAAGATTTAGTGAAGGTGACTTGGTTCTTCTATATGACCAAGATAGTGAACCATTAGGGGTGGGTAAGTTCAACCCCATGTGGCATGGGACTTACATGGTTAAACGACTCTTAGAGAAGGGTGCATACGAGATAGAGGATTATGAGGAGACAACCTTGGAAGATCCTAGAAATGGGCTCTATCTTATAAAATACTATGCCTGATTCAAGGTTGAGGCTGATAATTTGTATATTATTGTATAGTTGCATAGTTCCCTTTTGGTCCTCTTGTATTGATTCGTTTTTGTTGACATGCTTCCCTTTTTTGTGGAGGATATCGATGGAGTCTTCATTATATATAAGATGCGTTGATGGTGCCAGCATCCTGTTGAGGCCTGGAAATTCATAGGCAACAACAGCAAGGGATTCTCCCCAGTCAATGTTCCCAACTAGCCCGTGACTGCTTGGTGTAGGGAATCCGTTCGGTTTGCGGTCTGGCTACAGTAGGTCAAGCAACAAAAATAAAAGGTTTTACCGGTTGCGGCCCGATCCACCATGTATATTTTTATGTTTTTAGTTTTAAGTATGACGTTCAAATGCCTATCTAAAATGTAGATTGATTGAGAATGCAAGGAGTGTTCACAATGTGATGCGCAGGTTCTTACCTCTCGTCTTGGACTCTCTTGCATCTAAATCACACACACAACAAGAAATTAAAACTAACTACATAAACTATCCCTAGGGAGCAAGATTGTCATTTATTAATGAGTACTGTATTTTGTGCATGCATTATAAAAAGAAATCACAGATAGCTGATACTTCTTTCAAACACATGAACATTTAAAGATATTTGAATGACCAGATAGCCAATTGTCTATGAACAACATTCATTACTCATAGTGGAAATTTTCATACACAAACCAGAGATCATTCATGCAAGAACATAGGTTCAAAGAGTTAGAACGATCTCACAGCTAATGGACACGAAGCTGAAAATGAAATAGTTCCTCTTCAACAAATCCATAGCATAACATTTGAACATTCCACCAGGCTTTCTCCAATAGGCAAACTGTAATTATTTATTGCAAAAGGAAATAGTTCTTCTTACAATATGTCTTCCAATCTAACTGGGAAAAAAGTCCTCCATCTTGTCTAGATTCTCTATATTTATACAAAAGAACAAAATTGTTGGGATTCCCACGAAATCACTCTTGGGCTTACCCAACTCTTCACCTCCCACATTTTATTTCATTAAGCGTTTATAAAATTTATAATATATTACAATAAAATGAATAATATGCTCATGAGGAGGGTCCTGCTTGACTATTCAAAAATTTCTTCCATGCTGAAGCCTCCGAGGCAATACTTTCGAATTCAGAAGGTTCTAGGAAACGAATATTTATTTCGAATTTAGTAGCCTGCTTTATTATGACTTCTATTCTGGCTGCGCTCAAGCGAAGTTGGTCTTCTAACAACTTCACACTAATCGAGGAATGATCACTTCATTCCTTAGGGTCTGCTTGTCTAAAGCTTTAATGTGCTGTATCCTTTGTTCATCTCCTTGATATCTTCTTTGCAAAATCTCCAAAAACAGGGTGTGGTCTGGAAAGGTATCCATTCTCTGTTCAGCCTCAACCTGATAGCGATTATAAGTGATCAAAAGTCTTCTGAAGAACTCTGCACAAGCCCCCTTTGTATTCTTGACAACCTTTTTGAATTCCTCGGCTGTGTTTATGGAAAACTCCAATAAATCGTAGTCTTGCCTTAGGGCTTGTTGATCTTTCGATGGTAGATCTGTAGGGGTTTCTTCATTCACTTCTAATCTAACCATCCTTCCTATCAGGACTTCTAGGATGTCCTGAGATCTGTCAACAAAATATGAAGAGGTTTCCAAGATCTCTTCTAGCCAATTGTCCACCTACAAGACCTTGCACCTCTCTTCCTCAATGGCCACTTGTAGCTGGTGCATCTTGCTTCTCTATGCCAGAATGTGCTCCTTCAACGGCTGAAGACTAACCTGCTGTTCCTTAGCCTCTTCTAGGGCTGCTGCTAACGAGGTAATCTATTCTTTAAGTTCTGTATTCTGCCCCTAAGATTGCCTCTCAAATCCCTCCAAGGTAGCCTTCTGCAGCTCCAACTCCCCTATCCTTGCTAGCAGCTGCTCCTTTTCTTCCCTCAATCCCTGACTTTCTTGTTGCAATTTCTCCAGGCTCTCTTAGGCAGCCTCCATATATCTCTTCTCTACTTGGAGGGACTGGAGCTCAGCTTTTGAATACTTTATTTCTCATTGTACATCTTCAAACTTTCTTTTCAACCTATTATTTTCCTCTCTTTCTCTTCTTAGGGTATCTTTGAGGTGGGAAGAGGACTTCTTTAACTATTTAATATCAATCATTATTCGATCTACATTGTCCTAAGAAGCATGGATCAATGCAACCCCCACTCTGATAGTGTACTTGGGGTCCTTGTCTGTCTCATATACTACAGTTGTATCATTTATCATTTACCGAACTGCCCCCCAGTTTCGACCTTTCTCTCGGTCCTCTTTACTATCCTTTTTCTTTCCCTATAGTAAAAGATAGTGTTGAAATCTGGTACCTCCTCCCCTTTCTTCTGGTCAAAATGGATTAGCCTAAGGGTGTGGACCATATCCTATCCTGGTGTGTTACCAGCAGCTACCTCATGGTTCCCCAAGTCTTGAGCCTGACTGTCTGCTATATCAGAAATTGATTGCTCTGACACTGTCTTTGTTAGCTTCAGCTTTTCTGCTTCCTGCCTTTTCAGCTCCTCATCCATCTTTCTTTTCTTTTCCTCTTCCTCACTCTTGGTAGCTTCTTTTGCCTTTCTAGCTGCTTCTTGTGCAACTCTTCTCTTTTCCTCCTCCTCTCCTTTGAGCGAGCTCTTGGCCTCTTGTGCTAGTCTCCTAGAATCTTCATTTCTTTTTCTAGTTTCTTCCTCCTCTGTCTTTGCTTGCTCATCTTGTCCTTTTCCACCTTTGGTGGTGATTTTATTCTTAAACCTTCTTCTTAAAGCTGTTATATTTTGTGCACTGTGGAAAATGGATTCCTATCTGTCCCGGTGGCTGGTGTATTCAAAATGTACATTCGCCTCTTTGTAGTGCTCTGCCACCTTATTCCGGGAATCATTCCCGTGGAAACGCATTTCCCAAAAATGGAATTTCCCCAACTCTTCCACAAATTCATCAGCTTTCTTCACCCTAGTAAACTTGTAGCTTCCCAATCTGAATGGAAAAGGAGGGTACGTTGCTTTCTTATGTTCAAACAGAAAGCTCCCTATGCCATCTAAAAAGACTTGTCGAACTGCCTCTTTGTGGACTACATAGTCAGTGGCATACTTAGGCAGTAGTGAGGATGCTCTGGAGCATCCAAACATTTTGAAATATAATCCATCCTCAGTCAAGTAATAGTCTGCATATTCTTCAATCACCTGCAATGCCTCCTCCGACATGCAGTTGCACTCTTTCAAGAAAATCAGGGTATACAATGGCATAATGAAGTGCTCACACACTTCCCTATAGTGACTGTGGTATTTGTGGGCCCATAGTGGCTTGTATGCTGAGTAGACTGGTGTTCTTTCCTGGTCCTAGATACACCTCAGATTGGGGAAGGGTTGGTTGCACAGTATGCAATCTATCAATATAGAGCTCATGTAGAACTCTGATCTCTTTTGGGACACCCCTCCTAATGCTGATGCAATGCAGGTTGAGAGGCTGTTGGACACAATGTTTACCCAGTTGAACACTATCCCCTGTGTTGCAACATAGAAAATGATAGCCACCCACTCCAAATTGAAGCTTTTACCATGGGCCCTCCCAAAAATCCTTTTCAGCATTAAGGCAATGAACCTGTAAGGGGTTCTTAGACTTGCAGTGTCATATTCTCTGGTTGGCCTAGTTCTAAAGTTCTTGCCAGGCATGAGCATCCTCTTCAGTGTGTCGACTAGGTCCATCCTGATTGCCTTCAGCCATTCATCAATCTAGTACACCTATGCTTCTGGTAAGTGGTAGGATAGTGCCACATACCCAAGGCTATAAGCAACATAACCCTGTCTAGCAACATTTTCCAAAATCATGGTGGTTACATCTGCCCTGGGCAGAATCAACTCAATCACCTCTGAGCATGGAAAGAGCTCAGGTCTAGTAGCAATTTTCATTAAGGAAGATCTCTCTATATTGGCATAGATGGTTTCTTCTTCAAAACCTATGTCAGGTACTTCTCGGTGCCTTATCAATCTGTAAATCCCCCCCCATTGATATTCGGGTTCCACACCAACTATGCATTTGGTGTCCTCATAGGTGTATTCGAGTCTGGTAACGATTTTGACTTCAGGTTCCTCTTCAACTACGGGAGCCTTCTTCTTCTGACATTTAGACATCTTGAATTCTGAGGAATTTCCCTATCATATACAGGAATTTATTTTAGGTTCTGTTGGGTCATTTCTAGATAACATTCAAAGATAAAGACAACAGTATAATCATTTTACCTCATCTATGCTAAACATGAGTGTAGCTTATGAAAAATAAGCAAACAATGTTCAAAACCAAATGCTCCTGCCCAAAAACTAAAACCAGCTCACGCCCAACAATTTGTGGATTTAACTTAGAAAATCACGGCCTTCCAAGAACAACGAATATCCCCCTCCTCTCGTCAGCATGAGCACAGTCCCAAAACCCCCTCTCAGTGCTACGACCTACACGCTACACGAAAGACAAAAGGCACCTAATCTCAAATGAGGGCACTACAAGTGGTAGTGCACTTAACTCCTAGAAGATAAAGGGAAGCTACTCGCCTCACGACCTGACTAGATAATGCAATTCTAACCTATATTGGTTCGAGGTTCGGATTCAAATTTGAACAGTCTCACCCTAAGTGGGAAGTAAAAACAACATCGCGGTCCTAGTTCGCGAAGACGAGGGCAGTAGAACTGTGGGTCCAAACTACGACCTCCTGGAAGAAAACCTTGAAAACGCCCCCCCAGACGACCACACGTAGACTAGGGGAAATTGGTGCAGACAGCGTAAGGGCCATCTGCGCTAGTTTCCCTAGTAATCGAGTACAGTCTATAAATCCTCAACGGCCGCGAGAGTCATCATTTCAAAGCTAAGAAACCCCCCACCGGGCAGCCATACTATTAAACTTGAAAATATATCCAGGTTGAGGTGGGAAAACCTAGGAAAACACTAACTGTGGAGACAACAAAAGTAGTTCGACCAATCAAACGGAATGGTAAAACAGGCATAAGGGCCTACCTGGCACTGTTCTGCGCGACTGGTGGAGGAAAACCGATGAACTTCCACGCCGGAGCCACCTAGGAGAGAAGGTACCGACGGTGAAATTCTTGGTCTGCTCAAGCGAAAACGACAGCACAGAGAAATCACCAAAAAACAATAAAATAATAAACCCCCAAACCCAAAATATATACGTCGCGGTCAACATGCAATCGATGGGAAAATTAAGATCATCGGGAAATGGAAAGGCTATGGGATCGGCGATCATGTTACCATCTCCTCCACAACGACAAATAAAGAAAACGTCGGAACGCCCACAATGGCGTTGGAGGGAGAAACAAATCAACACTCGCATCGGAGCTCATGAGACCAAGGTTTCAGGTCGAAAGATGATTAGAGAGCCGCAACAACGAACCCGTAAAAGAAACGAGTTCCATAGACCAGCCAAATGGAGTAAGAATAAACATGTCTCAAGCAAAAACATCAATCAAGTGGGCAAGATAAATCAAACTATCGGAAAGATAACGCCTTCTAGAACTGCAATGACGAAATTTGAAAAAACCAAGGACCGATGAGACAAAATGGCGGGGATCGAAAGAGGATGAAACACTCTCGGACTACTTCGTAGAACCTTTTCCGCAACAGTGGAAGATGTATAGACAAAGGTTCTGACGGGATTTCAAAACAACTGCCGACAAAGAAAAAACATCGGAGACCAAATACACTTGACTTCGGACTTGATGTCCAGTTCTTCTCCACAACGGCGGATGCGCAGACGACTAGACTCCTGACTCAAAATTCCAAAAACACTTCCGATGGCGAGGCAAAATCAATTCAAACATTAAAACATTGCCCGCATAAAAGTAATCTTTATTCAAACATCAAGCAAAACCAAAACTGAGCAAAAATGAATTAAAGGAGGGTCCCAAATTTTTTTGAATTTTGGGAAAATAGTTGTAGCTGCAACAATTGGCGACTACCTGGTGAACCCCAAATTTCTAAATCAACTTCTTTTAGTAAAAAACTATATAATCATGAAGCTCATAAGATGAATTTTTCTAGATGCTTGTATTCCTAAGATGGAAAACACATGCATTTAAATCATTGATGTCAGTGCATTCTTTGGGAAGGGAAACACAAAATATTTAATGTCCGGATAACTCTTCTGAGGCTTAGTAGGTGGGTTTTATTTTACTTCTGTCTGTGGGTAGTTTCTAGCTCAGACACCACAGGATCGTAACATATGGCAAACAGAACTATTCATTTGTTCCTCATTCCCATGCCACTTGCACTTTTGTGCCTTTGTGAACTTTTGTTCTTATGAGTCCTCCATTTGCTTTTGCTTTCTGAATTTTTTTATTCAGGCTCTTCCATCCATAGTGTCCTTTTTTGTGAGAGATGTATTTACTTTTCAGCTCACGGATGGAGAAGAACTTTTAGCAGATTGATATTCATATTTCTGATACTTTGCTTTGATATGTATTGCTTCTTCTAGGAGTTTTGACTCTTAACAGCCTTTAGGATTTTGAAATCATGGCATGGGATCATTTATATATAATAAACTATTTACCTTGCTTCCTTTCCGTGGGTCCTTTTCCATCACTCCCTAAGACATCTTAGATGTGAAATGGATGGAGCCTCAAAATAGTATTCCAGACCTCTTAATTATGAGTTATTTTCAGGGGTTAAGCAGGACTTCAATGAGTGCATAGCTATTTAGGAAAACTACCTACTAGAAAACATTCTATTATTTCAAAATAGAATGCACAGTCTTTTCCCAAATATTTCAGTTAATCGAGAACCCTGATGCTTTCCATGCAACCAAAAGTTTGCCTCTTTTATTCAAAACAAACCAAAATAACTAGAAATAAAGTGGTAAATCAAAGCAAAACTGCATCAAATTATTTATGTGCAAAGTCATTAAATCAAAAGAAAAATAAAATTGTGCTCACCCCTGAAAATATTTCAACTTATGAGTCAAGGGGCTAGGCTAGGTTGCAGACATGAGATACCTAACCATGGTCTAATTCTTCTATTTTTGAAACTGAAACTATGTCTACCAATTTACCATCAATCTCATCAGCCTGTGAAATTTGAAGGAGATCAGGCTGAGTGTCAGTCATATTTCTGGCTTTTTCTGAGGCATGATATCTTAGTTCAAGCTCTGTTAGGTAATTCCCCAAAACAGAATTAGCAGATTCATTACCTTCTTCCAACTTAGTGATATTGTGCTTCATGTAAGGTTCTCTCAAAATTTTGACCCGATTTGGGATCCCCTATTGAGGCAACCACAAATGTGACCAATCTGAAGCAAAATACCCTTTTAACCTTGCAGACCAGTCACGGTTCAGAATAAGTCCATATCCATCCGGTATGTTAGCCACCACGATATCAATAAATTGACATATCTTGTTATTTGCAAATAAACGAATGAGAACATTCTCCATTACTCCCACTACTTTGACATTAGTTTTGTCTAGTTGAGTGACTTCCCAAGTAGTAGGTTTTGGCTATCCATTAATTTGTTTGCAAACTGTGAGTGGCATAACATTCATTGATGATCCAGAATCTACCAAACAATTATGCACCTTATGATTAAGCATTTCCAGAGTCAAAAGGAAAGGTGGGGTTCTAGTTTTCTCTCCCCCAATTAATTCAACATCTTCCTCCACAGGTTGGTTTTCAGTGGGTATCTCTTCCTCTGGCTCTTTAGGCTTTTCAGTGTTTTCTTTGTTAACACCTACTTGTTCTTCCATAATCTTAGCAGGCTTGTTGATTTGCTCCATCTCTTGGCTGAAAATGGTAATTTCGGGTACTTTATCTTCAACATTGTTCTTTGGCTGTCTCCTGACATTCTCTTGCAACTTTTTAATTTTTGAAATTATTGAATTGTCTTTATTTACCAAACTCATGTTTTTTGTTGTCGTTGGCACATTCTCAGGTTTAAAAATATATTTTTTTTCTCTGTATCAAACAGCGAGACATAATCCCATAAAAACATGGTATCATTTTCCTATTTTTCTATAATCTGATTACCTTTTTCCTCTTCGTTACTGTCCTCAGTCAATTTAGAGTCCAAAATCTGATTCATTACCAATGCCATCAAATTTAATCATTGGGGACAATTCTTTTCAGAATGGAGTTGTTGGTGAAAAGTGTAGAAATTATCCATCCCTACCTTTGTCAGATTCATTGATGCTGAATTGTGTGGAGGGGTCTTGAATTGGTTGTTATCTTCCTTTTTTTTGTAGTAAGGCTTGTAAGCTTTCTGAGCTTCTTTTTCTTTCTCCAAATCTATTATTCTGTTGGAAAGCTTCTGCATCATCTTTAACATCCCCTCAAAATCATGTGATTTCTCCTCTTTAGGTTTAGACAGCAATAAGGTTCTTTTTCTGGCAGTTTTTTCTCCAGATTGCTAGGGATAATCCTCTATACTTTCTCTTTTAGCCTCTACTCTTTTTTCTTCTTCATAAGTCTTTGCTAATGTGGGCTTAACCTGAGATTTTGTGAACATAGCCAAATCCAGACCTAAAGCTGAGGTATAATACTCAATCAGAACTTTATCAGAAGGCTTATAAGTTGTAGAGAAATTCTTGAGGTAAGCAGAAAAAATTTGAGTGAAATTGTGTACCTTCTCAGTCCTTTCCTTTTTTAAAGCACACAAACCTTTAATTAGTGCTGCATGCATCTTTTGGGCTACGTATTTGCTTCTGAAAATCCTTTCAAAGGTATCCCAATTTGGGATAGAGTTTCCAGGCAAACCAAAGTACCAGGATGCTGCTGCTCCTTTAAGGGTATGTGGAAAAAGTCTACAAACTACATCCTCATATTCCCCAGCCCTTAATCCTTCTATTGAAAAATAGAAACTTTGCAAGTGGTCATCTACTAACATCTTCTCATTAGGATCAAACTTAGGTAGCAACTTCTCAAAAGCTTGAGGTAAGCCATGCAATGGAGGTGTTAAGTTTAAAGGTGACCTGGCTTTCCAGTTAGGTGGTGGATTAGGTGGGTTGGGTGGCTGGTTTGCGTTTATGCCTACCATGAGTTTGGGTGGAGAGTGAGGTGGTGAATGAATAGGAGTATGAACAGGGGAACTGTAAGGAGTATCTGGGCCTACTTGATTCAAAGGCTGTACAACATCCTGTAGGGCTGTTTATACAAGTTCTTCCAAATCTCCAACCAACAACGAGTCTTCCAATATAGGATGGTCTTTCCCTTTATATTCTCTTCTGGGAAATTCAAGGATAATCGTTAATCCTCCAATCTTCTTCATGTAGGCCCATGTGTGTCTCCTCAGATCATTTATCACTTGGTTGTCTACAACAAACATATGTTCCCTATTCTCTTGAGTATTTGGATCAGGACACAAACTGCTTTCAAAATTATCACTGGTGGGGTTATTTCGAGAAAATGGGTTTCCTCGGCTAGCCATGCACTAGCGCCCCTCCTTCTCGTGCCAGAAACTATTGAGGACTAGAAATTCATAGACAACAACAGCAAGGGATTCTCCCCAGTCAACATTCCCAACTAGCCCGTGACTGTTTGGTGTAGGGAATCCATCCAGTTTGAGGTCCGTCTATCATAGGTTAGGTAACAAAAATAAAAGGTTTTACCAATTGCGGCCCAGTCCACCATGTATATTTTTTATTTTTTAGTTTTAAGTATGATGTGTAAATGCCTATCTAAAATGCAGATTGATTGAGAATGCAAGGAGTGTTCACAATGTGATGCATAGGTTCTTACCTCTCGTCTTGGACTCTCTTACATCTAAATCACACACACAACAAGGAATTAAAACTAACTACCTAACCTATCCCTAGGGAGCAAGATTGTCACTTATTAATGAGTAATGTATTTTGTCCATGCATTATAAAAATAAATCACAGATAGCTGATACTCCTTTCAAACACATGAACATTTAAAGATATTTGAACAACCAGATAGCCAATTGTCTATGAACAACATTTATTACTCGTAGTGGAAATTTTCATAAACAAACCAGAGATTATTCATGCAACAACATAGGTTCAAAGAGTTAGAACGATCTCATAGCTAATGGACACGAAGATGAAAATGATATAGTTCCTCTTCAACAAATCCATGGCATAACATTTGAACATTCCACCAGGCTTTCTCCAATAGGAAAACTGTAATTATTTATTGCAAAAGGAAATAGTTCTTCTTACAATATGTCTTCCAATCTAACTGGGAAAAATGTCCTCCATCTTGTCTAGATTTTCTATATTTATACAAAAGAACAAAACTATTTGGTTGCCCACGAAATGACTCTTGGGCTTACCCAACTCTTCACCTCCCACATTTTCTTTCATTAAGCATTTATAAAATTTACAATATATTACAATAAAATGAATAAGATGCTCATGAGGAGGGTCCTGCTTGACTATTCAAAAATTTCTTCCATGCTAAAGCCTCCGAGGCAATACTTTCGAATTTAGAAGGTTCTAGGAAAAGAATATTTATTTCGAATTTAGTAGCCTGATTTCTTATGACTTCTATTCTGGCTGCACTCAGGTGAAGTTGGTCTTCTAACAACTGCACACTAACTGCAGAATTATCTACTTCATTCCTCAGGGTTTGCTCATCTAAATATTTAATTTGTTGTATCCTTTGTTCATCTCCTTGATATCTTCTTTGCAAAATCTCCAAAAATAGGCTGTGGTCTGGAAAGGTATCCATTCTCTGTTCAGCCTCAACCTGACAGCGATTATAAGTGATCAAAAGTCTTCTGAAGAACTCCACATAAGCCCCCTTTGTCTTCTTGACATCCTTTTTGAATTTCTCGGTTGTGTTTATGGCAAACTCCAGTAAATCATAGTCTTGCCTTAGGGCTTGTTGATCTTTCGATGGTAGATCTGCAGGGGTTTCTTCATTCACTTCTAATCTTTCCATCCTTCCTCACAAGACTTCTAGGATGTCCTGCGATCTGTCAACAAAATATGAAGAGGTTTCCAAGATCTCTTCCAGCCGATTTTCCACCTACAATACCTTGCACCTCTCTTCCTCTATGGCCACTTGTAGCTGGTGCATCTTACTTCTCTGTGCCAGAATGTGCTCCTTCAACGGCTGAAGACTGAGCTGCTATTCCTTAGCCTCTTCTAGGGCTGCTGCCAATGAGGTAATCTATTCCTTAAGTTCTGCATTCTGCCCCTGAGATTGCCTCTCAGATCCCTCCAAGGTAGCCTTCTGCAACTCCAACTCCCCTATCCTGCCTAGCAGCTGCTTTTTTTCTGCCCTCAATCCTTGACATTCTTGCTGCACTTTCTCTAGGCTCTCTTGGGCAGCCTCCATAGATATCTTCTCTACTTGGAGGGACCGGAGCTCATCTTTTGAAGACTTTATTTCTCCTTGTACATCTTCAAACTTTCTTTTCAACCTATTATTTTCCTCTCTTTCTTTTCTCAGGGTATCTTTGAGCTGGGAAGAGGACTTCTTTGACTGTTCAAGATTAGTCATTATTTGATATACATTGTCCTTAAAAGCATGGATCAATGGAACCCTCACTCTGATAGTGAACCTGGGGTCCTTGTCTATCCCATATACTACAGTTGTATCATTTATCATTTTACAAGATTTCCCCCCAATTTCGACCTTTCTCTCGGTCCTCTTTACTATCCTTTTCCTTTCCCTATCATAAAAGATAGTGTTGAAATCTGGTACCTCCTCCCCTTTCTTCTGCTCAAAATGGATTAGCCTAAGGGTGGGGACCATAGCCTATCCTGGTGTGCTACCAGCAACTGCCTCAGGGTTCCCCAAGTCCTGAGCCTGACTGTCTGCTGTACCGGAAGTTGATTGCTCTGACACTGTCTCTGTCAGCTTCAACTTTTCTACTTCCTGCCTTTTTAGCTCCTCATCCATCTTTCTTTTCTTTTCCTCTTCCTCACTCTTGGCAGCTTCTTCTGCCTTTCTAGCTGCTTCTTGTGCAGCTCTTCTCTTTTCCTACTCCTCTCCTTTGAGCCAGCTCTCGACCTCTTGTGCTAGTCTCCTAGCATCTTCATTTCTTTTTCTAGTTTCTTCCTCCTCTTCCTTTGCTTGCTCATCTTGTTCTTTTCCAACTTTGGTGGTGATTTTCTTCTTAAACCTTCTTCTTAAGGCTGTTATATTGTGTGCACTACGGAAAATGGATTCATCTCTATCCCAATGGCTGGTGTATTCAAAATGTACATTCGCCTCTTTGCAGTGCTTTGCCACCTTATTCCGGGAATCATTCCTGTGGAAACGCATTTCCCCAAAATGGAATTTCCCTAACTCTTCCACAAATTCCTCATCTTTCTTCACCCTAGTAAACTTGTAGCTTCCCAATCTGACTAGCAAAGGAGGGTACGCTGCTTTCTTATGTTCAAACAGAAAGCTCCCTATGCCATCTAAAAAGACTTGTCGAACTTCCTCTTTGTGGACTACATAGTCAGTGACATACTTAGGCAGTAGTGTGGGTGCTCTAGAGCATCCAAACATTCTAAAATATAATCCATCCTCAGTCAAGTAATAGTCTCCATATTCTTCAATCACCTGCAATGCCTCCTCCGACATGCAATTGCACTCTTTCAAGAAAATCAGGGTATACAATGGCATAATGAAGCGCTCACACATTTCCCTATAATGACTGTGGTATTTGTGGGCCTACAATGGCTTGTATGCTGAGTAGACTGGTGTTCTTTCCCGGTCCCAGATACACCTCAGATCGGGGAAGGGTTGGTTGCACAGTATGCAATCTATCACTATAGAGCTGATGTAGAACTCTGATATCTTTTGGGACACCCCTCCTAATGCTGATGCAATGCAGGCTGAGAGGCTGTTGGACACAATGTTTTCCTAGTTGAACACTGTCCCCTGTGTTGCAACATAGAAAATGATAGGCACCCACTCCAATTTGAATCTTTTACCGTGGGCCCTCCCAAAAATCTTGTTCAACATCAGGGCAATGAACCTGTAAGGGGTTCTTAGACTTGCAGTTTCATATTCTCTGGTTGGCCTAGTTCTAAAGCTCTTTCCAGGCATGAGCATCCTCTTCAGTGTCTCGACTAGGTCCATCCTGATTTCCTTTAGCCAGTCCTCAGTCAAGTACACCTGTGCTTTTGGTAAATGGTAGGCCAGTGCCACATACCAAGGGATATAAGCAGCATAAACCTATTTAGAAACATTTTCCAAAATCATGGTGGTTACATCTGCCCTGGGCAGAATCCACCCAATCACCTTTTAGCATAGAAAGAGCTCAGGTCTAGTAGCAATTTTCATCAAGGAATATCTCTCTATATTGGCATAGATGGTTTCTTCTTCAAAACCTATGTCAGGTACTTCTCGACGCATTATCAATCTATAAATATCCCCCCCATTGATATTCGGGTTCCACACCAACTATGCATTTGGTGTCCTCGTAGGTGTATTTGACTCTGGTAATGATTTCGACTTCGGGTTCCTCTTCAACTATAGGAGCCTTCTTCTTCTGACGTTTAGACATCTTGAATTCTGAGGAATTTCCCTATCATATACAAGAATTTATTTTAGGTTCTGCTGGGTCATTTCCAGATAACATTCAAGGATAAAGACAACAATATAAGCGTTTTACCTCATCTATGCTAAACATGAGTGCAACTTATGAAACAAGCAAACAATGTTCAAAACCAAATGCTCCTTCCCAAAAACTAAAACCAGCTCATGCCCAACAATTTGCGGATTTAACTTAGAAAATCACGGCCTTCCAAGAATGACGAATATCCCCCTCCTCTCGTCAGCATGAACACAGTCCTGAGACCCCCTCTTGGCACTATGACCTACACGCTACGTGAAAGACAAAAGGTGCCTAATCTCAAATGAGGGCACTACAAGTGGTAGCGCACTTAACTCCTAGAATATAAAGGGAAGCTGCTTGCCTCACGACTTGACTAAAGAAAGAAATTCTAAACTAGACTGGTTCGAGGTTCGGGTTTGAATTTGAATAGTCTCACCCTAAGCGGGAAGTAAAAACAACATCACGGTCCTGATTCGTGAAGACGAGGGTGACATAAGTGTGGAGCCAAACGATGGCCTCCTAGAAGAAAACCTTGAAAACGCCCCCCCGGACGACCACATGCAGACTGGGGGAAACTAGTGTGGACAACGTAACGGTCGTCTGCGCCGGTTTCCCCAGCAATCGAGTGTGATATGTAAATCCTCAATGGTCACAAGAGTCATCATTTCAAAACTAAGAAACCCCCCGCCGAGCATCCATACTATTAAACTCAAAATTATATACAGGTCGAGGTGGGAAAACCTAGGAAAACACTAACCATGGAGACAGCAAAAGTAGTTCGACCAATCAAACAGAACGGTAAAATGGGCATAAGGGCCTACCTGGCACTGTGCTGCGTGACTGGTGGAGGAAAACGGGTGAACTTCCATGGCGGAGCCACCTAGGAGCGAAGGTACCGATGGTGAAATTCTTGGTCTGCTCGAGTGAAAACGATAGCACAGAGAAATCACCAAAAAACAATAAAATAATAAACCCCCAAACCCAAAATATATATGTCGCGGTCAACATGCAATCGGCGAGAAAATTAAGATCATCGGGCGGCGTAAAGGATATAGGATCAGCGATCATGTTACGATCTCCTACGCAATAACCAATGAAGAAAACATCGAAACTCCCGCAATGGCGTTGGTGGGAGAAACAAATCATCACTCGCATCGGAGCTCGTGATACCAAGGCGTCGGGTCGAAAGATGATTAGAGAGCCGAAACGGCGAACCCGTAAAATAAACGAGTTCCGCAGACCATCCAAACGGAGTAAGATAGCGGAAGACGTATAGAAAAAGGTTCCAACGAGATTTCAAAACAACCGTCGATAAAGAAAAAACATTAGAGACCAAATACACTTGACTTCGGACTTGATGTCCGGTTCTTCTCCGCAACGGCGGACGCGTAGATGACTAGAATCCCGACTCAAAAGTCCAAAAACACTTCCGATGGCAAGGCAAAATCAATTCAAACATTAAAACATTGCCCACATAAAAATAATCTTTATTCAAACTTCAAGCAAAACCAAAACTGAGCAAAAACGAATTAAAGGAGGGTCCCAAATTTTTTTGAAGTTTGGGAAAATAGTTGCAGCTGCAACACATCCATACCTAGAACTTAGCTTCAGTTAGTTGGTTCATTTATATGTCTAAGGGCCAAGTAGCATCTTTGGGAGGTGTGTATCTCTGGTCATCTTCGAACGATGTTGCTGAATATAGTGCCATAATTGAACTTCTACATGATGCCATCTCTAATGGTATCTTAAAGTATGCCTTAACTTGTAGTTGATTGTATCACAGCTAAATGGTTTGTATCATATCAGGGATCCGAGTTTATTGCGAAGGATCTTATGGCTAATATTGTTAGAACGACAATTTGAACACGTAACATACATTCACATTCCTAGGATGTATAATCATATTTCCGATTCTTAAGAAAATTACGTATTAGATAGATATTTGTTACATCAATAATGAAACATACACATCACATTCACATTTTAAACACACATGTAAATATAATAAACCAATCACTCTAAGTTTTTTATTTCCAAAATATAGTTTAATGGTGTCATAGTACAAAATATCATGATATGAAATTGGGGCTTTAAGCCACCAAAAAACACTATCTGGTCGGTACAAAATATCTATATAGGCCTCTATTCCTGCGGACCAGAGTGATGGTCATGGAAACAAACAACTACATTTTCCAACCGTTGAAATAGTCGAACCCATGCATGGAACATTCCTACTACATTTCATTGCATTGCATCAGGTAAGTCCTCGAGTTGCACCATAGGCATCATGTGTGCCATCCTGGCGAAGTTGGTATGTCTGCTTTGGAGCATACACTCCACATATACACCTAGTATGTCATCACATCATACCCTCCGACAATGTTGGTGGAAACCCTCCGGACGTCTTGGACCCACATCTGCATATGCATGATCAATGTCAGTATGTGATACCGCCAAAAATATGTCACTTGATTCCACAATATAAAAAATAAAAATAAAAAAAAATATTTCAAAAAACACATTGTTACCTATATCACCGTATGCGACACTTGGTGGTAATGGCATGTATCGGTCTCTGCAGAAGTCGATCCCTACATAGGGATAGTCATCCACAACCATGATCTGTCCCTGCCACCAGTGGTAGAAGTATTGTGGGAATGGAGTAGGTGTACCACCTGCCCCTAATTTCCGCATCAACTCCGTACAACAGGTTTGGGCTGGATCTCGTAGACCATGTGGAGGAAACTAAACTCTTGGGAAAGTCCCAGTACCCACTCGAAAAAGAAAGTGTTGAGTATGCTAGCGAACCCAAATTTCCTTGTCCTTCCCAACTTACAGTTAGTTAGTTGTTGTCTCACATTGTTCAACAACGATGTTCTTCAATAAGATATTGTGGGTCTCATACACTCTACTTCATAAAACATGAGAGGCCTAGAGGCCTGGTGCAATGATTCCAACCCTGCTATCCTAGCTAGTACTAGTACTATAACCTTGAGACCAAGAATATATATGGAGTTCACAAGAACCCGACTTCTGATCTTTTCAGTATCTGGAAGACAATAAACAACTATATACTCCTCAATGGTGAGCCCACCTCCCAGCTCACGAGCCATCAAGTTGACTACATTGCCTCGGTGGGATAGTCCAATAATGAAATATATGTCTTCTACTTCAAGTCTCAAGGGAATCCCATCTATCTAAAACTCTTATGTATTTGGATCCCAATAGTCAACAAGCATCTGTAGAAGCCTTGATTGGGCTCTCAAGCTACCAAGTTTCCGAAACTTATATAATATACATCCCCTTAAATATTGTTGAGCATTTACATCACGCTGGACTGCCCTATCCATATCCTCATGTTCACTCTCCCTCCATTTTGGCACCATTCTGCAAAACAAACATGCATTTTGATGATATTTTTCCTTTAAATTGGACATCCACACTCTTATACATGACATTTTTTGGTGACAGTCATGCGTATATAGGAGCAGGATTTTCTTTACCCGTGTATACCCGACCCTATATGTGACCCGATGGATTGTGACTCAGGTGGGACGGGATATCCATTTGTAGGTGGCTCTAAACTAAATATTAGACCGTGAAAATTTGAAATAAATGCATTGAAAAGATAGGGAATGAGATGATGATATACCTGGCTCTGACGGTTCGCGATTCCATTGCTCCTAGCTCCTAGAATTGACAATTGAATTTCGTCATCCAAAATGGATCCGAATTCACTTTGTGTGGTCAAAACAAACTGGTTTGGTGAAAATATGAATTTTTTACTATTTATAAAATTTCTTTTGAAAATTTTACCCACTAGCTTGTAGTTTGGACCTTTATTAATCTTTTTCAATTGTTTTGGCCTAATATTGTGGTGTAGGAACTTATTTTGAATGCACTAAGGTCTTGACCTGTTCGTGTCTATAATAGGTATAATTTCGAACTGGCATATAGGATAGGATCACTTTTCATATCCATCATGCATTGTCCTATGACCATGTCTCCTTAACTATATATATGAACCCACTTTGTAATGTTACAGAACATCATATTGATTCTAGAAGTGGAATTGTGTAAGTGGTAGAGCCTTCCTATTTATGGGTGCCCTAGTTAGATCCCTCTTTGCCATTTGGCACCCATGTTGATATTCTTCCCTTAGGTTTGGGAGTCCCTTATAGTCACTCCATGTCTTTGAGCGAGAATCTCATATTCTCTCTTGAACTTTATGCTGGCCATCTCCCATAGGGACTCCTGTTGATATCAAGTTGTAATTGTATTTCATAAATCTGCTTTCCATATTGATCTTTACACTAGCTCCCCGCTTAAGTTTTATGAGCCATATAGCCCGATCTTGCCTCACTTCCAGCCAAGCAGAGCCTTTCATATATCTTTTGCATCTTGATTACCCATTACCCAGAGGAGACATACCCCCGAGTATCCTTATCCTACATGTGCTTCCTTGCATTGAGCATAGGTATGTTCCACTGCTTGGAACTAGTTTGCTTGTCTGCAACACTCATTTCCTCCTAGTTTTGTACTATAAGCAATTTTATTCTTTTTTGAGCTTTCCAATATGAAAAAGACCAATTTAAAAAAAAACATACAAATACGGATGGGAAATGATATTACTTTTGGCAGCTATCGTGTCATGTCACCTTAGAACATATAACTGTACTTTCCGTCAATTGGTTGGGTTATTAGTATGAATTTAGGACGTGTACTCTTTACTATGAGTTTTCTCCATTGACTGGTTATGATTTTAGTTCCTATGGATCCTCTATCGATGCCTCCTGTCTCACAAAGTTGTCCAAGTTTTCATATTGATTCTATGTTTCCTATCAATCTCCATCTGCCTTATTCTTTTGTTCAAAGGAAGTCTTATCCTTAGTCAACCATTCCTCAATTATCTTGTCTTTTCATGTTGACCATTCTTGATACAGTTACTGGTTCGTGCACATCTTGTTCATCCGAGTTCTTCTAAATTATCCAGCGTTGTTGTGTACCTCGTGTTGGTTGATGGGGGATGCCTTAATTACCTCCTTCCAACAAATTCCATTCCATCGACTTCAGATCATCTATTCTAGAATACGAGTCTAGATTCCATCGAGTGCCTTGAGACTTGCATTCATCAGTGGCATATTCTCTATCCATCGACAATTTTAGGAATACATCAATGTGCCCCGATCGATGGATTCTATCAAGTGTTCGACCTCAACACATTTATTCACACTTGTTTGATTGCACTCTGTACCTTGATTCCCATTATCATTATTTGTGGGATATATCGCATCTATTAATGATATACATCAATGACCGGTAATCATACGATGGTCTATCATATTCAACCTCGACACCTTTATCCACATGATGGGACATGTATCAGTAGCATTTTGTGTAGAAGACCTCCGATCTTGGTGGCATTCCATATATGCTACCTCCTTGATTGTTACAATATTCATGAGATTCCATCTCTCATGCCCAAATTCCAGTGTTTTATTAGATGTCTTCATTCAATATGGAGATCTTATTTCACTATATATTGTACGTGGTGATGAACACATGTGACATATGTCTATTATGCCTATTCATGGCCATTGTACTATTATGTATTTTGGCTTGCTACACTTCATATTTGTAGTCACATGCTGAGATGCATCATTGTATTATACTAATGAGTAGTTGGTTTTTCCACCCAGGACTTCATTACTTCACTTTTGGGATTGGTATAATGTATTCCGGCCATAATGTTACCCCTTTGACCTCACACATTAGGGGGAATCTGTTATAGATGATTTTACCACAATTGGTAGATCATGTCTTTATAGCCTTCCCTGTCCCTATGCACACTATTTGGACCCCCTTTGCTCAAAATAAATTTTGATGTCCCAATAAATACCTTTAAAAATCCCTAATCATTGCTATACATGGGTCACAAGCTTACATCCTGCATGTACCTGCAGCTTGTCCCACTATGACCCATGTACCTCGGTAAATGTGTCAAAAAAAAATATTTTGGAGTTTTCCTCAATGAGTCACGAATAACTTGACTATTGGCCTTCCATATGCTTGGAAATGCTCCGACTTGACCCTTCACTTTCTATTGAAGGGTTATATATTGAGCCTCTTGGATGCATTAGAGGAGGAGAAATTATGACAACAAGTAAACTATAGTGTATTTGTGCCCAATTCATACATGCTTGAGTCTGCATCCCTTTGTCCTTTTGAGCAGCCATTGATGCTCTTCCAAAGTTTTCCATTTCCTTGTGATCTTGCCATTGATATGGAGGATTGAAGTGGTGAAGGCCTATGTGGAGGACTTGGTTTCTCAATTTTGATGAGGTGCCGAAAGAGTTTGTCACTTGTATATTTGTTTATAATTAATAGAAATATCCATTTCTAGTCCATTGTATGTGTGTAACTATCAATTTTCTTTCTCCATGGATGTAGTTGCTTCAATTTATACATACTCATTTTATATATGCTAGAGTAGGCTTAACTCTTAATATATATCATGCTTGTCTATTTCGTTGTTGTTGAGAATGGAATGTAGGTGCAAGTGTGGTTGAAAAGCTCAACAATGATCTACTACAATCGTTTGGAATAAGGTACGCCTTCTATCCCTTAGCATTAGCTTTGTTTATCTCTATTGCATATGGAAATGGATTGATTTTTGGTGTCATATAGTATGTTTTGGTCTACCCCAATCCATAGGAATTTTTCTCCGTAACAATTGCATTCCCCTTTAAGACCTGGCCTTTCGACAATGGAGATGTTATGTGAAGATTAAAATGTTGAGAAAACTAAGAATGAAAAGTGGAATCACATCAACCAAATCCTTCACCCTATAAGCGCAAACCAATGTGGGTGAACCATGAATCACTATATCCTTTATATAGAACAAAATAGTCCTCGATTTTCCCTCCAATACTGGAAATCAAAGGCTCAGATAAGGAATCACATGAAATTGACTAAAAATACAGGTGAATGCGACCATATGCCTAAATTACAAGGAAAATGGAGGGAAAAATAACCCATGGGAGCCTCCATTACTGAAAATTGGGGGTGAAGGAGTGATTTTACTAGATTTTCTCTAGAAAATGGGGGCAAAAGATAGATTGGAGGAAGATCTTTCTAGGGAAATTTTTTTTCTCCGTCCAGTTGTTTATATTTCTGATTCAGTTGGGTACATTATTCTTCTTCCAAAGAGGAATATTCCTCCAGACATAAGCATTTGTTTATATTCATAGGTTCACCTACATAAAAGAACCAAGATAGTGCATAGTGCTGCAAATAGGAAGCAAAAAGTTTCACAAGTTTTTCCAAAATTTGTATTACTGCTTATCTTGAGGGGGGGATTTTCCAATGAGGTTTTCCCCTATTTCCTCGGTTGTATTAAACAACATTTTTATTTCCTGTATTTTAGATTGTATTTGGGTGACCTATGGTCTTGTTACCAGGGCCCACAGTTGTCCAAGTTAGGATTCAGGGGGGTGTTAGGATTATTAATCCTCCCTTGACCATACTGTCTATTAGATTATTTATCCTAACTTAGAAACCTTAATTAATTAATTGGGTCCACTAGTACCATTGGTGCACTTGGCCTAATGGGGTGACATGTACCAATTAATAGAGTGTGGGGAACACTACCAGAGGATAACTGCCACTTACTGCATGTGCATGCATTAGTTTGGGTTCCTCCTAGACCAATCCCTACATTTTAGGAGAAACTAGGAGTCTCGGCACCAACCTCCATCAGTTAGGTGGAGTTGGAACTAGTTAGTCTTAGTTAGCCTCCAGTTACTTTCAGTTAGTTCAAAATCAGTTAGCTAGCGCTAGAAATGCATGGCTAATGCATGGATGTATGAGAATAAGCGCTTTTTCTCACCTACCACACTTAGTTGCACTGAGTTAACTAGCTATCACTGATTGATTGAGTTGGTTGGACATCTGGGAGTTGAGGTTGGACTCTGATATTGATTGAGAGACCATGAGTTACAGATTCAATTAGATACAGTCAAATCCACTTGGTAGATTCGAATTTCTCCCTAATACATTCGAATTATTCCTATTTGTAACCTATTGTAACACCGGATTTATTGTTGTGAATGACACTGTAAATTCTTGAGCAATACTCATATGTTTCCTGTGTGGTTTGTTTTGTTTAGTTTGTATCTTCATCCTCCATTTATTGCAAACATTATTAGAACTATCTCCTTGAAGATATAAATGGCATTCAAATTCTAATATCTTCTTCTCCAATCATTGTTACATCGTCTATTGTCTTTCCTCTGGGCCATATCAGAACTTGGCCATATACAAAAGAAACCCTAATTCCCTTTGCATCTAGTGTAGATATGGAGAGAATATTATTCTTAAATCCTGGAACATATAGCACATCCTGAATCTTTAAATATTTCCCGTAGTGAAGCTTGTATGAAGCTTATCCACTCCCTTTTATGGGGTATTGGTAATCATCCCCTAGTTTCACCTTGTGAGGTGACTCATGTTCATATATATTAACTAACAGTTCCAATCACTGCTCTTCACATGAGAGAGTGACCATAAGTACTGCAGTTAGAACATACCCTTGATCCTAATCATCCTTCTCCCATATGAATCTTTTGTTTGTTGGTTCATCATCTTCGACAATATGAGCATGGTGTCTCCTTTTCCTGATGGTACAATCTCTTGCAAAGTGTCCCTTTTCATCATAAGTGTAGCATCGAACATTTTAAGTGTCTCTCTTGTTCTTCTTCGGTTTAGTGTCCTTCTTGTTGTTGTGATGAAATGTTTCCTTCTTCTCCTTCTTCTTGAAGTTCTTCCTGGTGTGAACTGTGAGAGATTGATCTTCAATTTTTCCAATCTTCTCTTCTCTTGTCATGAGTCGAGCTTCTTCTTGTGCACATTCTTCTCAAAGTATATTGAAAGATATCAGCCTGCTTCTTGCACAAATTCCTTGAATGAACGAGTCCCATGATCTAGGGAGACCATTCAAGGTAGTCATTACAATTTATCCTTCTTCAACATTTTCTTCAACTGCTTCAAGTTGTTATTTGATTTGAGAAACCCTTGTGAAGTAAGACTATATAGTCTCAGAGTTCTGTACCTTCACATTCTTCAACCAATTCCTCAAAGTCATTTTCCAGTTGATGTTCTTTCCTTCAAACATCTTTGTTAAAGCATCATATACTTCCTTCGGTGTTTTGAATGCAGAGAAACGGGGGATGAGATGATCCTTAATAGAATATTCAATGATTCTCTTAGCCTTAGCCATGCTTCTCTTATGAGAATCCTTAGCCTCACCTCCCTCTGGTTGTGGTACTTGACAACAAAACTACAGAAGAATATTTCTCAAGAGAGAAAACAGAAGTCAACCATCTTACAAAATTTGGTTCCCCGACGTACATACATATCCCAAAGGAGAAGAGGACCAAGCTCGATCCTTCTGGGAGGAAGGGTATATTCATAGGATATAGTGATACATCAAATGCCTACTGAATATACTTCCCATGATTCAAGAATATCGACATCAGCAGATATGTAACGTTTGATGAAGACTCGACATACTTTAGGTCCAGGAGGCTACCTATTCAAAAGGTCTAGGAACATGAAGAAACAAGAGTCCAAGGTATGGAAATTGGAGAAGCAATTCCATAATACCATTAAGATCATGACATGGAAGAACCAAAAAATTTGGTAGAGACACTTCTTGAGAAGGACTCCCATGAGAGCAAACTGGCATAAGAACGAGAGCTCATACAAGAAGCAAAAAGGTATGGTTCTCTAGAAGGAATGCATAGAGAAAGGAAAAGACCAAAGCCTTACAACAACTATGTGGCTCTACTATGTGGCATCTATAGGATCCCTAGGGTGGTATGTAGGTTACTCAGATGTAATAAGCCCCAAAGGTTGTTTAAATAGAAAATATCCTAGACTTAGGTTGTTCAGATGTAATAATTCTTTGAGGTTGACCTTGAACGTAAAATACTAGGTGTAGCAGGTTGTTCGGTTGTAATCAATCCTTACATTTATATGTGTGTGTGTGTGTGTTGCCATTTTAGAGATGATAAGGTCTTAAGCCACTTGAGGTGTACCTAGGAGGTTCTCCTATGCTAGTAGAACACAGGTTGACCGTAGAGAGACGTAAAGCACTTGGTGTGCTCCTGGGAGGTTCTAACATAGTGGTTGATGCAAGATTGTCTTGGTGACATCCTGACATGTTCCTATGTTGATAAAACGCAGGTGGTCTACATCTAAGGTGAGATCTCTGTGCTCTGTGTGTTCTATTTTGTTTTGTGTAGGACAAAAGAGATGATCTGGATACAATGAGATAAAGGTAAGAGACACATGTTATTGTTGTGGCAATGTAAAGAAATTCATGTACTGTTCCTACGTGATGGCTTGCTCGTAGATGTGATGAAGATATGGATGAGGACTAGGCCGACACCCACCATGAAAAAGGGTTGGCTCTATAGAAATTCTAATGACAGATAGTACCATTCCGATGATCGATAAGAAGATGATGATGGAAGCAACTGTGATAATGACTCCGTGATGATTACTAGACCACATGTGTTGATGAATGTGGAAGAGAGAGAGTACCTTACTAGTTAAGAGAGTGTGTTGATGTATTTGTAACTTAGAAATATATTCTAATGTATCTTACCATTGTATATTGTTCTATTCCCATCAGAGATATGTTTTCCTCATTTCAGGATGTCATTATTGTGTATAGACCTTGAGGTACAACCTCCGTTGTGAGTTGGGGAAATAGTATGTAACATCATGTAATATATTTTTGGAGTCTCTCTAGGAGAATTCAGCCCTGCTAGGGTAAGAGGTCGGCCCCAGTCATGTAATAGGCTAGTCACTTGAAAGGTATAAATAGGGATGCACACTCCCTCATTTATACACACCTCACACTCACTCAAGTTCGCATGAGAGAGAGAGAGAGAGAAAGAGATAAGGATGTGAGATAGATAGTTGCTGAAGACTTCTTATTACTGGGTTTGTTCATCTTATGATATAGTCTTTGGGATTGTACTATTATAAGGAAGTTTGTTGGGTTTTCTCCTTTATGGTTTCCCTAGTGAAAATCTTTATGTCTTGTGTATCTGTTCTATCTTATGCATATTGTTGTACTTGCTATTATTTCAAATAAAGATCCTGACTAAGCTAACAAGATCTACAAAAACTAACATTGTTTGTTTTTTCTTCATGTTAATATCTATATCGATGTGCCACTTATCGTAATTCATCTTTGTGGGGTTTGGCGCACATATGCCAACTTCCTTTTCGAACTTTTAAACATAGGTTCATAACTCATATTTTTCTTCACAAGTCTTCCTGCAACATACCATTTTCTTTGTGGGACTATTACACACAAGTTTTTGTTTTGTATTCTTCATTCATAAGTATCACACAAATGGTATTTGCACATATTTCATTTTCATTGTTCTTCTTATGGATTACTATTTGCGCATGTGTGACCAATGCCGTGATGGGACCTTCAGTCTCATGGGACTTCCACATTCTTCCCTATGTATTTCTTCAAGTTGGTTGTGTAAGTTATAAACCTCTGTAGAGAAGTAAAGAATACCGATATTTTTAAGAAAAATAGAGATTATAGCACAACTGTCATACATAAAACACACATATTTACCCTCGGAACCCTTAACTGGGAAAACCAACAAACCTTGGAGCCACACCTCCTATTTTCTCTTTATAATTATGAATCCCTCACAATACAAAATATAGGTATTCAACAACATCCAATACCCTATTCTGTTCACCCTGATTAGCAAATAGACTCCAATCCCTTAACTGGGATTAAATTACATATTTTTAGAAGATTCCCAAAAACAATTGTTAGGGACCTTCAGGCACGTCGCTGATAGACACACCTCCCCCCCACACACATGCAAACAATATAACATATACCCAATAGGATGTGTGTGAGGAAGTCTTCAACTTATTTTGGCATTAGTCTATTCTTTTTCACCAATTACAACTTGTTCTACAATTTCCTTAACACTCTCCTTTGTCATCAATGACAATTCGTGTCCAATGACAATTCAACATCTTCAACACTTTGATCATGTTCATTAATCATTTGACATCATGTTCAGTACATTGTCATTCGATCCTTTGACATCATTGTTCAGTACATAATCATTATATCTTTGACATTATGTTTAGTACATAATCATTCCATCCTTTGACATCAATGGCAATACATGTTCAACACTTCCTTCAGTTACAAGTTGTAGGCAAAGCAATATGTTAAGTGGGAAGTCAATAAGTCCAATAAATAATGATGAAGATATGAATTAAATAACAACACATAAAGTCTACTTGGAAGATAAAAATTGCGTAAATGACATAAAACACAACAATGAGATGAGCTTCAACCAAAAGTTTATGTACAATGGAAAATTTTGAAACAATGGTATCACGTAGGAAAATTTTTCTTGCAAATTGTAGCCAATGCTTCCATTGGGAGGGTCCTTTGATCTCTCTCAAATTGCTTCCTAACTAACTTGGATTAATGAAGGAAAAAAGGATTGCATCTTGAGGAAGAAGCTAAGTATTGAAATCCTAGTGTATGGTGATAATATGGATGAAAGATAATACTCTCAAAAAAATTCTTGTAGCATAACTTTGCTCTTAATTTATCATTATAAAATGCATGCTTATGGATTCATTTTATAGGCCAAATGGTGGTCCACAAGAAACTAGTTCTTCATGTGAATGCTCCCTCTCTTGAGTGGCTTCAAGGTACAAGAATGGCACTATTGAATGCCTAAGCATGGGAAGAGGGCCAATTTGAATTCCTTGGAGCCAAAATGTGGCTCCAAAGCCTTAAATTTGTTGTGGAAGTTAATGTTTCATGTGAGTTGAACCTTTTACAACCCCATGCGATTGTACCAAAGTGTGTTTTTTTATTTCCTGCTTTGTTTCACATGTTGGTTTTGTTGATTAAAAATCCCTATGAGTTGCATGGATGTCGATGGTGTCTTCCTATAATAATCATTGAAATGTCACATGTGTATGAATTTTAGGTGATACCAGACACCGACACCAACCTTGTCTTTGAAGAACATGCCAGAGTTAAAAATGAGCCAATCCATTCGAACCAATTTAGGGACAATATATTTCAAACATCAAAGGATACGTTTAGTAGATGATAATATCAAACATATCTAACTTGGGACTATGCCTTTATATAGGCAAAGGCTAGTTGACAGGGTCAATCTTCATTAAGCTCCCTATCTAATGGCTTACTTAATCTTGCCAATATTGATTATGCATAACTATTTGCAAATAGCATTTCTACACGAAAAAAGACATGAAAAAGTTGTATTAAGGAAGATAAATTAGATTGATTATTACAAGGGGAAAACTACCAATTGTGTCATTTGGATGTTAGAGGTAGAGACAAAGAAAGGAAAAAGAATGCCATGGGAGATGTAGATTCAATAAGAAGAGAAAAAGTTCAAGATAGGACAATGTGCAAAGGAGCAATGCACACAGGGTGTAAGGTATACAAACAAAAGCAGAGGTTGAAAGGAATTGTATGTCATATGGGTAAGGTATACAAACAAAAGTAAAGGTTGAAAAGAATGGTATGCTTATGAAATGGATATGAAACTCAATAATGGTAATTATTATACCTTGGTTTATATATATTTAGAAGAGATTTGTTTTTTCATTCTTTTAAAATTACGATAAACAAAAAATACACTTTTTTGGTAAGAAAAATCAACTCACCTCATTTAGAAGTTGTTTCTTATATGAAGGAAGCTTTTCCTACACGGCACTGGGCAGTGTAGACGGGCCATTTGTACTTCCACATAAAACTTGTGCGCCGTAAATGGAATCATGCAGTTGTCGTTGAGGACCAGGCTCCAAATTTGAAGCCTTCAGGGCCCGTCAAGGGCCCTTTTACCCGTCATAGAAGACCGATTTTTTTTATAACATGCGAAATAAATTCAATTACTGAATATGCCCGTCAATCAGGAAATGGTAAAAGGTTTTTAAAAATTTCACTAGAAGGGCTGATCCAAAATCTGCCCGTCAATAGTTTTTAAGTGGGCTGAGTCTGGGGTAGCTGGGGGCCGGGGCTTGTGCCATGTGGACAGTGGGACCCGTCACCCAGAAATTGAAATACATGTAACATAATATTAAATTATTAATATATTATACAGTGATTCGAATTTCAGACCTCGGTGAAATAGGCTAATTTAAATCAGTGTACTGTCACCTGTGTAATCACTAAATTGGAATTTGGTAATCTATCATTTCATATTAACTCCTCCCCCGAGTGACGAGTCCGCTCACAGCTTTCAGTGTTTTGGTTTTAAATGGATCCTGTAGGCTGCAGTGTTCATTTGGATTTTAGGGTTTTCATTTGCAGTGTTCCTGGTGCACGGGAGTTCCAGCCTTGTGTTTTGGCCCGGCAGCCGGTTGTTTGAAGATCAAGGAGTCAGCCCACTGGTGTCTATGGCCATTGTAGTTCAACTGGTTAGTGTTATGTGTGTACTATGGCCATTTTTGTTTAAATAGTTGGTGTTACGTATTAATGTAATATGTCCATTCTGTAATATGCCATATCAGTTTACTGGTTGTTGTATTCTTCCCTGTTTATATACAGTTGCCCACAAATGTATCCTTCCCTTTTGGCCAGTTTCCAGTATCTAAATGCTATTTATGACCATATATTGTTGCAATATATTTATACAAAACATATGTCAAATACTGAGCCTCTGATGGCTGCCATTGCCAGCTTCCTTCTCTCTGTATATTCTAAATTGTGACAGCCTTAACAAACTCTGAGCGATTTGTAGCCAAGGATTTGTGAATTGAAATCAATAAGGATTATGATAATTTTTTAGCCATGGAATGAACATGTGAATAGAATTCAATAGGATTGTGATAACTTTTCACTGTTTTGTACTGGTCTTGAAATGGTGGATTTATAAAAACCAATCGTGTATTATAGGCCCAACTAATTGGCGAATGGAAATTGGCCCTAGCTCTTATCCTTAAAGGGGAGGAAGGGGAGATGCCTTTATAGATAGAACCCTAAATTACCATGATGATGGAACTGCTATAAAATAGCTATTGAGGGAATACGATGGGGGAAATAACCCTAATAACTGCTATTGGGGTGGGACAGTTCTGGACTTCGGGGGAAATAACTAATAACTCTTTCAAAGACTTCGGGGGACATGTCGGTCTGCTGCACTTGTGCTTGTTCCTCGACTATTTGAGTCGGAGATGGAGGGGGAGGAGTCGACACCAGGTCGACCACATCTTCGGACAGTGGTGTTGTTTTGGCCTTCTTTGGTCGGCCTTCCGGTGCTCCTGCTTCGACAAACCGTTGAAATTGGGTTTCAACAGTTACCTTATTTGCTCTAGCATCCTCGACAATATCAAGTGCTGAGGCGGCCAGTTCGTCTTCGTCATCTGTGGAGTCATCAAGGACAAGCTTGCGCTTACCTTTACCTTGCTGACGTTTTTGCAGTTTGATGTTCCTTCTGGCAATGGCGATCTCCTTTGCCAGCTTCTTGAGAATGCTCTTGGACACAGTATACTCAGGGTTGTCTTCCTCGACTTCTCTTGTCGGGGTCTGAGCGGGGTCGACTGCCTGAGTAGCCGGGGGAGTTGTTTGTTGAACTGGTTGTTGTGCTGGTGGTGGTGTCTGGTGTTGCTCGGTCGGAGGGTCCACGACTGGTGCAGTCGGATGCTTCACTATTAAGTGCACCCGACCAGGAGTGCTAAGTGGAGTATCCTCTGTCACAAAGGTGCTAATGTACAAGTGCAGCTCGTAATCTTCTTCCTTCTCCTGGTCGGTCAGAGGTTCGACTATAGAGAAGTCGACCCGTTTTGCAGCCTCCGGGACTTGAATTTTGGTTTTTGTCTGCCTAGACAACTCCCGAAAGATCTGCTCGACTGTGGGATAGTAGTCGAGGTCCCTGGCATTGGAATCCTGATTGTTTGACGACCATACGGATGTATGGTCGAGCTCTAGTTGGATGTGTGAGTCGGCTGGGAGGTGTCGTCGGATGTTCTGGGGCACCCTCCACCTTGTCGTGCGCAGCTTAAGCTGCTGGAACCAGTTTTCCATAAAGACCTTTCCTTGGTTGAGTTCATGCACAGTTCCTTTTTGGGAAAAGGGTTTGAACCTGTGCATCTCAAACCTAGTTGGTTCTCGGAAGACAGGACTGCCTTCCGGACAGATATAATACATTGCAATCCAAATAATTAAGGAGGGGAATTTGATAATACCTCATGTTTCCTGACAGCGCTCGCATA
>LPNX010867988.1:71062-195262 GCA_001517045.1 Pseudotsuga menziesii
CAGTTATGTACTACCGGCAACGGAACCAATGTTGAAATCCCACAGATCACATAAGGTTACCAATAATACATAAAAATATACACAGATGCAAGAGACAAGAACTGATATCATGAACAGATTATATTATTCTCAAAAGATCATACAAAGCCAAGAACTGAACTGTGTTCTTGTGTGGCTCAACAGCCTAATATACATGTTACAAACAGTTACAATCATAACTACCTGTCGGTTCACCGAACCGACATGACTATTAGTTAACAGACTAACTACTGTGTTTACTCAGCCGACCGACGTAGTCGGTCTCTCGAATTAGTCGGCTGGTCGACTAAGTCGGTCTTCGTTCAAGTCGACTTATGTCGACTTGCTCCTTCTACAGTTGCCCACAAATGTATCCTTCCCTTTTGGCCAGTTTCCAGTATCTAAATGCTATTTATGACCATATATTGTTGCAATATATTTATACAAAACATATGTCAAATACTGAGCCTTTGATGGCTGCCATTGCCGGCTTCCTTCTCTCTGTATATTCTAAATTGTGACAGCCTTAACAAACTCTGAGCGATTTGTAGCCAAGGATTTGTGAATTGAAATCAATAAGGATTATGATAATTTTTTAGCCATGGAATGAACATGTGAATAGAATTCAATAGGATTGTGATAACTTTTCACTGTTTTGTACTGGTCTTGAAATGGTGGATTTATAAAAACCAATCGTGTATTATAGGCCCAACTAATTGGCGAATGGAAATTGGCCCTAGCTCTTATCCTTAAAGGGGAGGAAGGGGAGACGCCTTTATAGATAGAACCCTAAATTACCATGATGATGGAACTGCTATAAAATAGCTATTGAGGGAATACGATGGGGGAAATAACCCTAATAACTGCTATTGGGGTGGGACAGTTCTGGATTCATAATTGTAAAATATTTCACTTTTGTAATTTCTACTTACAAACCATAGTGGGAGACTCCCAAAACTCTAGGCCCCATCATCCAAGCCCACAACAGTTTAGTGGACTCAAGCTTCTCAAATTTACATTGACTCTTTTAAGTGCTTTTTTAATTGAATTTACAAGTGTCTCTCTTTATTTTGCGTAAGGCCATGCTTCCAAGCCCACTAGATACTAGTCCAATACTGGACTCAATCTTCTCAGATTTACAGACTCTACCAGTCCCTTCTATGAACCCTGCTTGTATTAAACCAGTCTTCGCTCTAATCATAAATCTGGAAGTGCTTTCCAGATTTATTCTGACTTTTTGGTACTTTTCCATGGACCGCTAAGTCATGGATTCCCTCTCTGTTGCCTTCCTATCTCTTTCCCTCCTGGGGTGCCTTTTTTGATGATAGCCTTTAGGCGGTATCTTTCGTGCATTTTTATTGAGTCAAGTTGATGGCTGAGAGCCTTTTATTGATATAAGAAGCCTCTACGCTCAATGACAGGACCTCTGTCAAGTGAAACCGGCCAGCAGCGTAGTAAACCGTAAAGCATATAATAAACTTGTTCTATTAATGGGTGCACCTCAAACACTACCTAACTTATTTTAATACTAACCCCCTTTCCTTTATACGCCAGCTTAAAGCAGTAAATTTTTCTATGCTGTCTTTCCATTTAATGGATATGATGGGGAATCTTCCCTAGGTTTAGAAGCCCTCAGATTAGTCCGTAAAGGCTATGCCTGATATATAATATATTTATAAAAAGCTTGCCCACGATAGATTCATCGAAAAAACCATTCTATAAGCCACTTCCATTAGATGCCCTTTGGGGCCTTTAGGATATTTTAAAACTATTTATAGTGTTATTTGTTCTGTTATTCTTTCCTTGGCATGATTTATTCTTCCATCCAGATTTGCTTTCGTTGTATCATTCTTCTTTATCGTTGTTTCATCCTTCCTGGCCAGTGACGAGACCTTAAAAAGCTGCTTCTTTCTCGATCGGAGCTAGGGATTCAAAGGCTGGAACGAACATTCATTCGTGCAGATAGCTAGGTTGAATGAGCTATAATTTAGGTTTCATATATTCTGACTTTTTGGTACTTTGAACGACCTGTAACAATCAAGTTGGTAATTTCATGAACGATCTCTTTTAATCATGATTCATGGCTTCATATATATTCATGGCAAGTTAGTGACCCTAACTTCACACAGAGAGGGCAATTCAGGGGAAGAGAAGTTCAGCTTTTGAACTATATTTCTATGAACAACAGAGTCTTTTCTGTTTTTCCATACCAGTATAAATCCATGCTAAATTAAGATTTCTTCTGCATACAGAACTTGTTTTTTATAATTGATTTTTTCTATGGGTTCTTATCTAAGTGAAATTTTCTTTCAAGAAGAAGAGAGTGGATTTATATTTTAATTTTTTCTTTTAAGCTTCTAATTGAAACATCAAATATTTAAGATTTCATCAATTAAAAATGATGTTAATAAAATCTTAAACTAAAACTGGTTTCCTTCTTATTAGTTTAACTTGGTAAAAAAACACTAATTCACATTCCATTTCTCCACTTATTATTTTGAGTAAATAGAAAAACACCATTTCCCCTTTTGGTATCTAAACTAATAGAAAAATACCATTTTACAACTAGTTCAGACTACTCCTAGATTTAACCAAGATAAATCAATTTTAATGTTTTTTTGTTAGTTCTCTCTGTTAAAATTTTGATTGATATATAGATAATTAGAAATCCAAATACAAAAATGGATTTAGCATTTTGATTCTATTTCTATTATAAACTTGTTAGAAATATAACTAAGATAAATCAACTTTATTATTTTTTGTTTTTTTAGATCTCTCTTTTAAAAATTTGATAGAAATATAAATAATTAGAAATCCAAATACAAAAATGGATTTTGCACTTTGATTCTATCTCCGTTATTAATTTGTTTGAAATATAGATTGATAAAATTCAAAATACAATACTAAAAATGTATAGATAATTAAAAATATTTTATTTCAACCAAGAAACCTGTGTTTGTCTATAATGTCGATCTCTAGGTATGTTTTGGATTCTATCGCTGAGTCCAGAGTCGTCTATAATGTCGATCTCTAGGTATGTTTTGGATTCTATCGCTGAGTCCAGAGTCCAGAGTCTCACTAGAATGTGATGCTATGTTCATTCTATAAATAGTGAATTAAGGCAAAATATTTTATTTGATATTCATCAAGTGCTTATTATTTTTGCTTAGTTTATGTATTATAGGTTTCCAAGTTTGAGTCAATATCAACCCATCATTCTAATACATAAGTAATTAGAAATCCAATTTAACACTTTGAATCTACCTCAATTATAAATTTGTTAGAAATATAGGTTAATAAAATTCAAAATACATATCTTGGAGATTGAAAACACAACATTCAACCTACTGTCTTAGCCATTGGAAAGACACCATTTGACCTCAGATTTAAGCTACTGCCATGAATTATAGAATGAGTATAAATGAAGAATTAAGTCAAATTCATATACTAAATGAAGAAGTAAGTCAAATTGATATAAATGAATAGTGATTATGATACTTTAAAAGGGATCTTAGGTCTCTTTTCTGATCCATCTCTGTTATAAATTTGAGGTCTTTTTCTTGATCCATCTCTGTTATTAATGTGATGGTTGCAATTTTACTATTCAGTTCCTCCAATTAAAAAAAAACCATCTATCTTAAACTGCAAAGTTACCATTTTTCAATTCAACATTGTCAAAAATAAAATATTTCATCATCAAATGTAGACAAGATTAGAAAGAGCAGAGAGCTCCTTTCGGAGTCTTATCACCCTCAATGCTGAATCTGATTAGCCATCCAGACTAGATGGTTTGTTGAAAATGAAAGTACATTGAAAAACCTGTACATAAAATTGACGTTCAGTCACTGTTAGTTCAGTGGCATCTCTCTGTAAGTTTCCTATGCGTGGGGAATGTGATTATTTCGCAGACCAATGATGTAGAAACGGTTCTGCAGTTACTTGGTAGCTTCATCTTTCCAGTCTCACATGCCAAACGTGAAGCGCATTCATGAATTCATTCAATGTTCTGGTTAATGTCAAGGCCGTCCAGACAACTTTCTGTCAATTATTTATGTAAGCGATAGCTTGACTTTAATTAACTTTAATGTGATGGCAGGCCGCCCTAATTTCCCTGTATTATTTTATGCAAGCGATCACTGACTTAATTACTGTTCTTTGAACTTGTCTCAAATTATGGGGCCTGCCCATGCACGGCTTCCATTATGGCAACCTTGAAGTTTTCCTCGTATTCTCATCATCTCATGTAATAATTATTGTCCAAGAAACTCGTCTCGAGCTTCAGATTTGTACTACTTGTCACTGATGCCGATTAACAATATAGCTCATGAATGTACACAATGCATTGGTCTTCTTCTGATATAAAATAAGCAGCTGATACTAAATGGCTTAAATATTTTCTAAGAGATAAATTGCTCTCTTCTTCAGCCATTGTAAGAGACGAATGATTTTCTCTGGTACAATGTCAGTAGTTTTTCTCCTGCAATTACTATAAAGTCTGTAGTGATTTTCTTTGGAGACCTAGTCTTAGTCTGCAGCCCTAGCCTTATTCTGCAGCCCTAGTCTGAAGCCCTAGCCAAATTTTTTAGTCTGCAGCAGTGATCCCTTGTCACCATGGGAGGATTGTGCACTTATTATAATGATAGTAAGTTTGAACATAAAAGCATATGGGAGACCGAGTTTCAAACTTGAGCCCTTCAGCAGGTCAGGCATAGTATCTGGTTTAACAAAAGGGACCTCCAAAGCTTTGTTTTCGCTGGAATTTTGTGAAGTCAAAAAACCATTAGGGGTATGGTTTTGGGTTATGTGAGGGTTTTTTTAATTCAAGGCATCTTAATGGCAGAAGACTCAGAGGTGTTGTCTTCGCTATTATTTAATTCGTTTATTTCAATTCTTATTTGAGTTATTATGAGATGTTAGTTTAAGGTTTTTTCAAAGTTTTGGGTTATGTGAGGGTTTTCCTTTATTCCAATTCTGATTTTATGATTTTAGGTATTATAAGATGTTAGTTTAAGATTTTTTCAAAGTTTTGGGTTATGTGAGGGTTTTTTAATTAAGGGCATCTTAAATAGCAAAAGACTTGTTGTCCTTGCTATTGTTCAATTCGTTCATTCCAATTCTGATTTTCTGATTTGAGGTATTATAAGATGAAAGCGGTCAAGATGTTGTATGTTGCAACTTGCATGAAACTTAGTTCATGAATATCAACGAGTCAGCAATTCAATGCTCTGGGCTTAAGCACGTAGCAGTTCACTGCTGGCTCAGCAACAACACTCCAAACATTTCACTCAATAACTTCCAACGTGGAAGTTAGGTTTTCGCAAATTTAAGATAGGTCCACTGCATAAAATATTATGTACCTTTCTTCTTGTAATCTTATGTATTTTTCTTCTTGTAATGTTATGTACCTTTTTGAAACTACTTGCATAGACCAGGCCTTGATAAGAGGTTACCCCACTTGGTGTTACCATAGTGCTTCAAGTCAGAGAACTCTTTGAACTCTCTCTGGTGTTTAAAGGCACTGAAATTTTGATGTACTTTTACATTTTCAAATGAAAAGAAGGATTTATTTTTGCATGTCAACTATGAAGGGTTCAATATCTCACAGCCCTTCAAAGTGAAATGGGACCCTGCCCTTCAAATTTGATCCCTGTGAGGACGTTTCCTTCGAAGTTCCGGGCGGACAAGGGTGATGAATCATGATAATATTCAAAAAGTCAACAAAACATTTTAATTCAATATGATTCCATGCCGTTCATTTACTATCCATGCCGTTCATTTACTATTCATAATCTTGATGCACTTTTCCTCAACTCTATTTCTCGTGTTCAAACTTATAGAAATCATGAATCCAGAGTCCAGACCATCTACTTAGGCTTGACTTGTAACGTATTGTCCATAGTTACATTTCCTCAGCAATAAGGAGAAGGCTAAACGTGCCACGTTTTATTCTTTTTCCACATATTCTTTTTATATAGAAATAAATTTAACACTCTTAAAACCCCAAACCATCTTAATTATGCAAATTTGACTATTTGGAATCCAAAATTCATTGCCGGTCAAAACCTGGCCCAAATAAACGAAAAAGTCACAGCGCAATAATTTCCACATTCACACTTGTTAAAAAGTAAAGGATCCTCAGCCATCGAGTTCCTAAATGCGCCACGTTTTAATCTTTTTCCACATTTTTTCTTTTTCTAAAGTTTGACGAAGTGCTTTTTATTTAATTTGATTTTTTATGTAATTTAAATATATATTTGTATATATGGAGGGGACGATTTGACTTTAGGATTGATTTTCTGTCCGAATTGGATGAATTTAATCCACAAAATCTGTAACTTATGTTGTTTGTTGAGTAATTTTAAAGACAGAAATGATACCAGATAACACAAAAACCTCAACACCCATATTTCGGAAGATCTAACAGTACTTTTACTTTTTTTGAAAATTTTATAAAAATTTATGACCAAAAACTAGTAAAAACCAGCAGAAAACAAAGATCAAATAATCCCCTATTTAAACAACAATAAAGAAATAAATTTAAGAATTTTTTTATTCAAAAATAAATTTAACACTCTTGAAACCCCAAAGCATCTTAACTATGCAAATTTGACTATTTGGAATCCAAAATTCATTGCCGGTCAAAACATGGCCCAAATAAACGAAAAATATGGTGACTAAAAAGTCGCAGTGCAATAATTTTCACATTCACACCTGTTAAAAAGTAAAGGATCCTCAGCCATCGAGTTTCTAGTTAAACTCAAATCATACATTTTAAATGGGAATATAATCGTTTTAATGCTCATTCAAGAAAGGATCTCATGAAAGGATATGAAGAAGCATATGAATCATTATCAAAGATGTAATTCCCTCGCATGAGTGATATGTCTACCTATCCTAGCATTGTGTAAACATTATCTTTAATCACTCTCCAATAACAATAACAAGTATTTGTGGTAAAACTTTCAATTTTTTTCCAACAATACTTTTTTAAAAGTACAAGTTAAGATAATAAAGTATAAGTATACATAGTACATGGAGTAAAATGATTGTCTCATGATAGACTCTACTCTTAGGATCTAAACAAAATAGATCAATATGTTAGATCTCATTTGATGATATAAAACAAAAATAAAAACTAAAAAGTATAGAAACACCAGGGGAAAGATTGACTAATGTTAGACAAACAATTCAAAAGTCCCATTCCAAAAGCATGTACATTTGATCTATATAGTAGAAGTCAATAAGAGTAATTAAAGCCAATATCGATATAACTGTTATGACAACAAAAGAGTTATCCAAAATACACATATGAGCAAAAAAATTCAACAAGATGTTGCCAACATAGGAGCCGATAAACCAATACCCCCACTGAAAAAACATACAAGTGCTACAAAAAAAGGAGATACTCCTGTATCAATCTATAACTGTCGAATCCAAAGCCCATTGATCATAGAAGCTTGATAGAGTCGATCTCTATTACCCGATCCTTCTTACAGAGAGAAACTTCTGTACAACTGATCTGAAGATCCAAAGCAATCTTGGATAATGCATCTGGATTTATGCTAAAGTCTCGATATATATGGTCAAAAGAGATACTATCAAAGGATTGATCTAGGGAGTTTATCCATATCATCCAATGTTTTAGTTGTATAACCTATAAGCTGTTGACACCATTAATCTATTTTATGACAATTTTGGAATCCCCATATATTTTCATGGTATTCAAACCCAACATATGTGCAAAATGTAATAATAACCATAAAGCCAAAACTTCAAATCTTGTATTCGTACCTGCACCACAGTTGAAGGATAATTTGTAACAAGTGCCTTCATTGATCCATATGGTCGCACATGCACCCCCACAAGATGCCTCATTTTGTGAGGAGCCATCAAATAAACCCCTGCATAAATTCCTGTTATATGAGGGCAACCGGTTCCTGCCAATTTGAAAATGGAAGTAGAATACAATTGATAGTAAATACCACTAATGTATTTTTCCCATCAAGTATAAAAAAATTCTACATTTTCCACACCTACCAACATACTAGAGTAGGAGACGCGTCAAACTAGAATGTGTATTTCGCCATGTTTCCATACAACTAATTAGTGAGTCTCCTGTCCTTCTAAGAGAAAGTCCAGTCAATTTGTTTATGCCCTCCCACACACTCAAGTTAAATATGTAGTTCAAAAATAAATGGTAACCAGATTCTTTCGAAGCAAAACACAGACAACAATAAACCGATCTTGAATGGCATCTTCTTAATAAATTTTCCCAAGTAAGAATGGAATTCTTGAGGGCTAACCAAATAAAATCCTTACATTTTTAACTAGATCGGGAATTTCCATATTTCCACTTTCCACCAATGACTCTCAACTTGAGATGAATGCCAATGCATATCATATGAGAGTTTATATTTGGCATGTCAGACCTCACTGACACTTTCCCGTCATCTAACGTGGATCCGGGTGTAGGTCCTAGTTTTGTGCCTGGGGGCACTGCCACCCCTTTCCATGCTAATAGGTTTGCTAGTGGTCATATTTCACCTTCCACGCCATTTGTGGGAGGATTTTCAAACCCTTCATTCAGGCATAATACTGGGATTCCTTTTCATGGAGGTGACGGTAGACATGTGAACATTGGAAGTACATCCTACATTCCATCTTATGCTCATATTTCACCGCACCTATTCTATCAAATTCTTTTCTCATGGCACATCCTCCTCATAACCCGCACGGTCTTTCAGGATGGAGTGCTGCCTCTAGCCATGTTGTTCCCTCGTCTGTCGATAATGTTGTGTTGGGAGGTTACGTGGATCCTTACGTACCTGGGGGTAAACCCTTTTATCAGTCCTATAGTTATGGTTATGTAGAACCCCAGTCTCAAGGTGTACCAAATTATAATATTCCCATGTATCCTTTTATGGGTCAAGTAGGAGGAGGGTATTATCTGACTGGCCAAGGCCATGGTCTTTACAATAATAATCCCTATATGAATCAATCTTGTCAGGGAGTGTGGAACTGTATGGCACAACCTAGGTTCATTTTCTTAGCTATTGAACTTTCCTGACTTGTCAAAGTTGACCAATGATCTGATTTCTCATGATCCAATGTGGCTGGTTGTTCCTTCTAAGCTTCCTTTGGACATTCCAAAGTTTGAAGGTAAGAATGGTGAGGACCCTGGAGAGCATGTTACCACTTTCCACCTGTGGTGCTCATTGAATTCTTTGAATTGTGACTCGGTTTGCTTGCACCTGTTTCAATGCACCCTCACAGGACCTGCGATGAAATGGTATATAGAGTTTCCTAGGGGCACATATCGAAAATTTAATGATATATCCATGACCTTTTTGAACCACTTTCAAATACCAATGTGTTGTGATGCCGGTATCGAACTGTTGTCGACATTTCGGCAAGACAAAGACACACATATTTCTGATCACATTCAAGAGTGGCATAGACGAAATAGGTTGATTAAGTAAAACATTACACCCGAGTTTCCATTGGAATGGTTCCTTAAGTCGAGATTGCCTTATATCATGAAGGATGTCTCAACGTCCAAATTTATGAATGAGGAACAAGCTATTTTTCGAGCTTAGCAATTAGACTTAATTTACGCTCAGTCTGGGCTCTTGTATGTTATTATCCCTAATGCACCATGGTCAAATTTTGAGCCTAATTTTAAACCTGGGGCACATGCCAATGGCATTGTCGGATCCACAAGTACTAAAGTCATAGACCAGGTTATGAATCAAATGAGGAATTTGTATATTAACCATCATGCGGCCGAACAAGCTACAACTTCATCCAATCCCACCCAATCGACGGATGTGCACTACGTACATTCGTCAGACCATAAGGGTAACTAGCAACCCAAACATAATAAGAAGAAGGGAAGAAATAATAAGAGAGGTGAGAGTAGGAAGGATAACTCTAATGATGACAATAATGGTAGTGATGTTGGGGGGGGGCAATAAGTCTAAACAAAAGTTTAAGTTCCCTTGCAAGCTTTGTGGGGGAGATCACCTCACTTACTTGTTCCCTTGTATCGATGAAGCCTTGAAATTCATTCCATAGAGCCCTGCTCTGTTAACAGATCCTTTAGTGCATAACCAAAGGATTCGAGAAACGTGGACTCCAAAAATGCTTCTAGTGGGCCTAAAAACCCTTTGAACACCGAAGGTTGCCATGGTTGTATCAACATGATACATGCTACTAATGTTGTGACCCACAAGAAATATTATGATATGTTACAACACAACCTGGGTAAAGAGTTTGCACCTCCTGAGAAACAGTTGCATATTGACAAACCTGAAGAAATACCTCACATTACTAAGGGATTTTTAAAGTACTCGGGCCATAATCCTAATGCTCAAGCCACCCAACACTATTCTATTATTGAGGATTTGGGTCAGAATCCTTGTGCGAGGTCAGCTCTCGATGTCCTTCAGATTTTCCTTCACAGAGGAGGGCTTTGTTGTCTGCCCTCAGGATGCTTGATTCCAATCTCCACTACGATTAGATTTGATACCCATGAGGTCCAACCTCGCTTGCCTTACCATGTGTATTGTCTTCATCCATGTGGATTGTATGATTAACATGATAAAAAAAACAGTAGTTGATGAAGGTGTTGTGGCCTCTGTGATGTCTCTGGATTGCTAGAAATGCCTTGGCTCATCCACGTTATCTAAATCCAGGACCATGTTGATTCCATTTGATGGACGATCTTTCTAGCCGCATGGTATACTTCCATATCTTTAGTTCCAGTTGGGAGGGAAGACCATGTCGATAGAGGTTGAGGTGGTTTAGGCACCCCTCGACTACAACCTTTTACTAGAATGGAATTGGATATACACTATGAAGGAGACCGTGTCTTCCATATTCCGTGTTATTTGCTTCCCTTTTGAGGATTGGATTGTCAGGATCGACCATATTTCATTTGATAGTTTCAGTTCCATTGCATCATTGGGATCCACCATCCCGACAATTGGAAATTCTCAACCGACAACTAAGAATGTTGGTGTTGGCATGTATCCATCATTGATGGGATCCTTTAATATTGCAACACAAATTTTGACCATTGGTTGCACTCTTGGTAGTGCTTCATCATCTTCAAGTTCGGTCCCTCTTCGAGTTACGTATTTAGGGGACCCTTGGATTCTTCCTTCATCGAGTACTTCAGATGAGGGCCCTAGAACTACTAAGATGGAGATGTCATTACCTACAGGGAAGATTTCTTATCAAGCTACTCTTGATCCCATTGTAGACCCTAGTCCTTCCTCTTCGTGGATGGAGGAGGAGGACACCTTTGCACTACCTGCTTAGGTGGTTGCGTCGTCATGCTCACATGAATTCCTTGATGATGTTTTCCCTTTAGATGAAGTGATTCTCAAGGCCATGAATGGTTACACCATCGCTCTTATTTCCTCCCATAGCTTGAACAAATTGAGTGCAATGACTTTAGGTTGACACTTAGCAAGAAGGTTGGTAGTCCTATGTGTTAAAATTACTGTGACATTTAAATCATCAAGCAATGATTCCAATATTATTGATGCAGTAAAAGGAGAATGAAGATACACACTGAAAAAATCAAACCACACAGGAAACAAATGATTATAATTCATATAATTATAGTATCATTGTCATTAAAGAATCTGGTGTTACAATAGTGTTACATAGGAAATAATTTGAATCATTAGGGATGAATTCGAATATACCAACTAGATGTGATTGTACCTAACTGACTAGCTAACTCAGGATGTCTCAATCAATATCGAAGTCCAAATAGCTAACTCCAGATGTCTAAAAAACTCACACAATCAGTAATAAACCGTTAACTCAGCCTAACTGAAGTGGTAGGTGAGCAAAGGAGCCTAATCCACATGCAACCACGCATAACTAGCACTAACTGAAATGATTGTGATCTAACTGGATGTAACTGAAAATTAACTAAGATTAACTAGTTCCAACTCCAATTGACTGAAGGAGGTTGGTGCCGGGACTCCCAGTGGATTCTAAAATGTAGGGATTGGTATAGGAGGCGCTTAATCTGATGCATGCAAGTGTAGTCAGTGGAAGTTAGCCTCTAGCAATGTTCCCCACACTCTACTAACTGGTACATGTGGGCCCATTAGGAAAAGTGGAACCAATGGTAATAGAGGACCCAATTAATTAATTAAAACTCCTAAGTTAGGATAAATAATCTAATAGACAGTATGGTCAAGGGAGGATTAATAATCCTAACACCCCCCCTGAATCCTAACTTGGACAACTGTGGGTCCTGGAAACAAGGCCATAAGTCACCTATATACAATCTAAAAGACACAAATGTTGCTTAATACAACTGAGGAAACAGGGGAAAACCACATGGGAAACCTCCCCTCAAAATAAGCAAAAATAGGAAAATTCAAGCTATCTTTAGACGAAAGAAGCTTACTCCTTAGAAAAATAACTTGAACAAAAGACTGCTGCAAAATTGCAGCTCTATGCGACACCATGGTCCATCTATGCAGAAACATCATGAAGATGTGCATGTGTACCTCTCAATGTTCTTCTGATCTGATGACTATGTATGTTTCTTCTGGATGGTGAAGGTAGAGAATGACTAAGTTTATTCTTCTGTGGGCCATGTGGCTGATCATTCGTCATTATCAAGTAGCACCGACCTGTATCTTTGTTGCACCACTCTGTAATGAATGCAACATGTTCATTCTGATACTGGGACCTAGTTCTTCTTTTGTCTTTTGGATTTCCAACACCATTTCTAGTTGCATTTATGAGATTTTGAGCCCATATGGGCTTAGGATTTTGGTTTGGAATGGATAACGGATCTGGATCTAGAATATTATGAGATTTAGTCTCAGTAACAAGATCATGCTGGATTTGATCTTCTTCATCTGAATCTGAAACCTGTAAGAAATCATCATCATCAAAAAATGGTAGAGAAATGGTTATACCTTCTGTTGCAGCTGCAACATTTTCCCAAAATACCAAAAAATTTCAGGACCCTCCTTTTGCTTAGAGTTATTTGATTTTTCTTCTTTGATTTGGTCTAATGATTTTTCAGAAAGACTTTTCTTATGCTTGGATTGACCTACCACTTGTTTTAGATTTTTCTTCTAACGCTTGAAAAAATCCACTATTTGATCAAACTTCATCGTTGCTTTTAAAGGCTTTTTCAACATGCTTGGATCGAAAGTTTATTTGGTTGGTGCTCCCGTCGTTGTAGAGAAATAACAAGTCTTGAATTTGACTTTCTTTCCGATACGTTGGTTTTCACATCAGCTGCTTTTTGGTTTTACATCGGAACTTTTATCACTACTTCCTCTGCAGTTGCGGACGACAAACTGTGAACTCTCCCGATTATTGCTTGAAGTTTTGGACCCCGTTTTGTTATTTTCATCGATCCTTGAGATGTGGGCTTCCACCGTTGCGGCTGCGGAAAGCTTTTTCTATTCCGGTCGTCTAAGTCATTTAAAACCCGCCATTGCGGAAGGCCGCGCCCTTTATGACTCTGCCGTTGCGGCTGTCGAAAGCACTAACCTTTCCGATCCTTTAGTGTTTTGCTTCCAATTCAGACCTCATTTTGAGGAACAGTTTATCCTTTATATCTCCGCCGTTGTGGCTCCCTTTTTTGTTATTGGCTCCGATGTGTTATGTCTCTACGGATGGCTTAGCGATTTGGACACCCGACGTTGCGAAAGGGGTTATGCTTTCGACCTCTGATTCAAAGTTCTTCGCCGTCCGATTTTTTACCCTCCACGCATGTTGACCATATATATATAGGGTCGGGGCACGTTGGATTATTCTATTGTTTTTTCAACTGTCGTGCTCTGTCGTTATCACACGCTGTCGTTAGCTCGAGCTCCTTCGGACCTCCCTGTCAGTGTACCCGCGTCCAGGTGGCACAACTGTGGAAGCTTGACTGTGTTTCTTCCCATCGATTATGCAGTAGTGCCAGGTAGGCTTCTATTGCATTACCCCATTCTGTTTGAGCATTTGATGAGGTTTTCACTCGGTTAGGTTTTTGTTGTGGCCGTTTTTTTTTCTTCACCCTGTAATTGCACCTATATATTGAGGATTGTTATGGCATTACTATCCGAGGGGTGCATTTTGAGCCGCAGAGTAGTTTTTCCCCACCACCGTTTGTTATGCGACCTTGTGCTTAGTGAATGAGGGGGTTTGGTGCAGACGACTGTTATGCTGTCTGCACCAATCTGCCCTGTGTGATGATGTTGTGGGTAGGAATAGGTTTTCTGTGGCCTCTCCCTATGGGGCTTGGAATGTTTTTCCCATTTTTGTCCTACCCACATCATTTAAACCCCAGTCGTATTTCGCCATGTTGTTCCGCACGACCGGTTCGCGGCCGGTTTCGATCCCGAGTCGGGTAGCGGTTATATAGCACCGCAGCGTATCAGTTTTAACCATGGTTTTGCACAAACAGTGGTTTGTTTCCTAAATACACACCGTCGAAATATTGAATATTTTCCACTGTCATTCCCGCACAGCGCGATGGTTATGGCACCCATGACGAGCCTGAAATTTCTTTATTTCAATGTAAATATTGTTTCTCACCAGAGTTATGATTTCAGCTTATATGCATGCACATATTTGCTTCATTTAATTACTTCTGTCATGTTAAACATAGATGAAGTGAAATACTACACTTTGATGTCTCAATGTTTGCAACTTCTCTGGAAATAGCTTAATGTGTACAATCTCATATATGGAAGGAAGTTTTCGAACTCGAAATGTCGAAGAGGCAAAAGAAGAAGGCCCCTGTGGTCGAGGAAGAGCCCGAAGTGGAGGTCATTACCAAAACTGAATACATATATGAGGACACCAAGTGTGCATCTGGTGTGGATCCCGAATACCAATGGGGAGAGATTTACAAGCTGATCATGCGTCGAGAGGTGCCGTATATGGGCCTGGAAGAAGAGGGCATATATGCCAATATCGAGAGATCTTCACTGATGAATATTGCCACCAGACCAGATATTTTCCCATGCTTTGAAGTAATTGGTTGGATTCTGCCCCGGGGAGATGTAACCACAATGATCCTGTAAAATGTAGACAAAAAGGGCTATGCTACTTATAGCCCCAAATATGTATCCCTGGCCTACCACCTGCCAGAAGCCCAAGTATTTTTGTTTGATGACTGGTTGAACAACATTAGAATGGACCTTGTAGAGACCCTTAAAAGAATGCTATTATCAGGAAAGCATTTCAGAACCAGGGCTACAGGAGAGTATGATACAGCAAGCTTAAGGGCCCCATACAGGTTCATAGATTTAATGCTTAACCGTATTTTTGGAAGATCTCATGGCAGGTTCTTCAAATTGGAATGGATGCCAATCATTTTTTATGTTGCAACCCAAGGGACCATTTTCAATTGGGCCAACATTGTATCAAACAGTCTTTCAGCCTGCATGGCCTCAGCCTTAGGTGGAGTATCCCAAAAGAGGTCCGAATTCTATATGAGTTCTATACTTGTCAATTTTATATTGTGCAATCAACCTTTCCTTGGACTAAGATGCATCTGGGACAGGGAGAGAATGCCAGCGTATTCTGCATACAAGCCACTGTGGGCACACAAGTACCACAGTCATTATCGAGAATTCTGTGAACATTTCATCATGCCACTCTATACACTCATTTTCCTGAAGGAGTGTGACTGCATGTTAGAATAGGAATTGTAGCTTATGGAAGAGTATGCAGATTATTATTTGACCGAAGATGGCCTCTACTTCAGGATGTTTGGAGGTTCAAGAGCACCCTCTCTACTGCCCAAATATGCCACCGACTACATCATTCACAAGGAGGCAGTTAGGCAGGTCTTTTTGGATGGCATAGGGATCTTTCTCTTTGAGCATAAGAAGGCTGCCTATCCCCCTTTGCCCTTCAATTTAGGCAGTTATAGGTTCACCAGAGTGAAGAAAGCGGATGAGTTTGTAGAAGCGCTGGAAAGGTTTCATTTTGGTGAGATTCCTTTCCATAGAAATGACTCCCGTGGTAAAGTAGATGAACATTGCAAAGAAAACAACATACATTTTGAATACGCCCACCATTGGGATAGGGAAGAATATGTCTTCCGCAGTGCGTTGAATATAACAACCTTAAGGAGAAGGTTCAAGAAGAAGATTACCACGAAAGGTGGGAAGGGAGCGGATGAACAAGCCAAAGCTGATGAATAAGCAAGAAAAAGAAATGAGGAAGCCCAAAGGCTGGCACAAGAAGTGGCAGGGTGGTTGCACACAGAAGAAGAAGAGAAAAGAAAAGCTGCACAAGAGGAAGCTAGAAAAGCAGAGGAAGATACAAGGAAAGAAGAAGAAGAAAAGAAAAAGAAGCTCGATGAGGAGCTATAGAAGCAAGAAGCAGAAAGGCTAAAGCTGACACAGACAGAGACATAACAGTCAGCCTTTGACATAGCTGGAGGATAGACCCGGGACAAGGAGAACCCCGAGGTTCAGGACCCAAAATTACCTGCTTCCAGCACACCTATGGTCCCCACCCTCAAGATGGTACCCTTTGAATAGAAGAAAGGGGAAGAAATGCCTAATTTCAATACTATTTTCTATGACAAGGAGACGAAGAGGATAGTGAAGAGAATAGAAAGGAAGGTTGAAACAGGAGGCCTATCGAGAAAAATGATAACGGATACACCCGTTGTATTTGGAACAGATCGAGATCCAAGATTCACCCTTAGGGCCGGAGCTACACTAATCCATGCTTCAGAAGATAATATGGACAAGGTAATGACGGACTTGGAACAATCTAAGAAGTCCTCTGCTCAACTGAAAGACACGTTACGAAGGGAGAGAGAGGAAAGTAATAAGATGAAGAGGAAATTTGAGGAAGTGCAAAGGGAGATGAAGTCTTCACAGGATGAATTGCAGCTCCTCCAAGTGGAGAGACAAGTTAGGGAAACCACACAGGAGTGTTTGGAGAGAGTGCAGCAAGAGTATCAAGAGCTTAGAGTGGAGAAGGAACAACTGCTGGGAAGGATAGAAGGCTTAGAGCTACAGAAGACCACTTTGGAGGCAAGTGAGAAGCAGGCTCAAGAACAAGAGTTGAAGCTTCAGGAGCAGATTTCTTCTTTAACCACTACTTTAGAGGAAGCAAGGGAGTAGTAGGTCAACCTCCAACCGTTCAAAGAGCATGTGCTGGCACAAAAGGCTAGGATGCTGCAGCTACATACTACCATAGAAGAGGAGAGGTGCAAAGTGCTGCAGATAGATGGCCGATTAGAGGAAATCCTGGAGACCTCCTCTTATTTCATTGATAGATCTTAGGACGTCCTTGAAGTCTTTACTGCAAGAATGGCAAGGCTGGAAAACAATGAATAAAATCCAACAGAACTGCCAACAAAGGATCAACAGGCCCTCAAGTGGGATTATGACTTACTAGAATTTTCTATAAATACCACAGAGGATTTCAAGAAAGCCGTTAAGAAGATGAAGGGAGCATGCACGGAGTTTTTCAGAAGGCTCCTTATTACCTACAATCAGTGCCAAATAGAGGCCGAGCAGAGGCTTGATGTTTTCCCGGACCACAACTCATTTTTGGAGATGTTGCAGAGAAGATATCAAGAGGAGGAAGAGAAAGTACAACATATTAAAGCTCTGGATGACCAGATCTTAAAGAGCGAAGTAGATCATTCCGCCATCAGTGTTCAGCTTTTGGAGGATCATCATCGGTTGAGTGTAGCCAGGATTGAGGCTATAAAGAACTAGGCTGCGAAGTTTGAGATCAACAATCAATTTTTGGAGCCTTGTGCATTTGAAGGCATTGCCTATGAAGCTTTGGCATGGAAGAAATTTCTGGATGCCCAAGTGGGGCCCTCCTCGTAAAGACTTGGCCACTTTTGTAATATGTAATGATTTGTAAATATTTGAGGAAGATGAAATGTTGGGAGGTGAGGGGTTGGGAAGCCCAAAGGTTACTTTGGGTAGCCCAACAGTCTCACCCTTTTGTATAAATGTAGAAGGCTTAGAAGGGATAGGGGCCTTTTCCCAGTTAGACATGAAAAGTGATATTGTAAGAAGAACTATTTTTTTGCAATAACGAATTATTGTTTTCATGTTGGAGAAATATTGGTGGGACTTCAAATGTTATGCCGTGGAGGGAGGAAAGATGAACTATTTTGTTTTCCAGCTTTTTGTCCATTAACCGTGAGATCATTCTAACTCTTAGAGCCTATGTTCTTGTTAAATGATTTCTAGTTTATTTTGTGGAATTACCACCATAAGTAATGTATGCTGCTCATAAAACAATTGGCTATCTGATTGTTGAAATATCTTTAATCGTTCATATGTTGTAGGAAGGAATATCAACTATCTGTAATTTCTCTTTATGATATATGCACAATATACATTTCTCACAAATAAGTTACAATCTGGCTCCCTGGGGATAGATAGATAGATAGTTTTACTTTATTTCTACATATGTGATTTAGATAGTTGCGAGTTCTAAGATGAGAGGTAAGAACCTATGCATCACGTTGTGAATGCTCCTTGCATCCTTATCACCATGCATTATTAATTAGGCACGTGCATCTCATACATTAAGGAAAAATACAAAAATACACGGTGGACCAGGACGCAACCAGTAAAACCTTTGTTTTTGTTACTTGACCTACGGTAGCCAGACCACAAACTGGACGAATTCCCTACACCAAATAGTCACGGGCTAGTTGGGAATGTCGACTGGGGAGAATCCCTTGTTGTTGTTGCCTGCGAATTTCCAGGCCTCAACAGTTTTCTAGCACTAGAAGGAGGGCCGCCAATGCATGGCTAGCCATGGAAACCTATTTTCCCAAGACTACCCCACCAGTAGATGTTTGGAAGCATTTGACTTAACCCAAGTACATACAAATTTTCAACCTGACAGAAGCACTGAACATGTTTTGTTCTACCTTTGAGGCAAGTAAGCCTGGTTTCACCTTACGTTACTCTTTGCGCAGGATCCTGTTCGTTCACCTTGATCATGGATGGTATAAATGTGAATCAACCTAACCCATTGCCGACTTGGAGAGCTATATCACCTTTGAACCTAACACCTCCTTCGCATAACCTATCTCAAGCTTTTGAGAAGCTGCTGCCTAAGTTTGATCTCGATGAAAAGATTGCTGTAGATGACCACTTGCAAAGTTTCTATTTAGAAATAGAAGGCCTGAGGGCTGGGGAGTATGAGGATGTTGTCTGTAGATTATTCCCTCACACCCTTAAAGGAGCAGCAACATCCTGGTATTTCGGTTTGCCTGCAAACTCTATTCCCAATTGGGACACCTTCGAAAGGACTTTCAGAAGTAAATACACAGCCCAAAAGACACACGCCTCAATAATGAAAGGTATTGGTTTGTTAAGAAAAGGGAAGGATGAGAAGGTGCATCATTTTACTCAAATATTTTCCACATACTTAAAGAACTTTTCCGAAACTGACAAACCCTCAGATAAAGTCTTAATTGAATATTATACCTCAGCCCTAGGTCCTGAGCTTGCCATGTTTTCCAAAATGAAAGCTCGACCTACTTTGGTAGAGACTTATGAAGAAGCAGAAAGGGTAGAGTCTGAAAAGGAAACTATAGAATACTATCCTGAGCAACTGAGAGAAAAGACTACTGAGAGAAGAACCCTATTGCTGTCTAAACCTAAAGAGGAGCAATCACATGAGTTTGAGGGAATGTTGAAAATGATTCAAAAACTATCCAACCGAATAATAGATCTGGAGAAAGAAAGGGAAGTTCAGAAAACTTACAAACCCTACTACCAAAAAAGAGAGGATAACAACCAATTGAAAACCCCTCCACCAAATTTAGCAGGAATGAACATAATAGAGGTGGGGAGGGATAATTTCTGCACTTTTCACCAACAACCTCATTCTGAAAAGAAGTGTCCTCAATGGTTAAATTTGATAACATTGGTGATGAACAAGCTGCTGGACTCTAAATTGACTAAAGACAGTGATAAAAAAGAAGAGAAAAACCAGACCATAGAGAAACAAGATAATGATACCATGTTCTTATGGAATGGTGTCTCGCTTTTCAACACAGAAGATAATGCTCTTAAGTCTGAACACACACTTACAACAACAAAAGATACAGACCTAACAATTAAATACAATGCAATAATTTTGAAGATTAAAAGGTTGCAATTGAATGTCAAACGACAGATAAAGGCCAATATTGAAGATAAAACACCTGAAGTCACTACTGTCCACCAGAAAACTGAGACAATCAGTGAGCCTGTCAAACTTGTGGAAGAACAGGAAGGTGTTAATGAGGAAAACCCTGAAAAAACTAAAGAGTTTAAAAAGGATATACCCACTCAAAACCAACTAGGATAAGAAGACATAGAACTAGGTTGAGAAGAAAAAGCTGACACCCCACCTTTTCTTTTGACCCTAGAAATGCTGAATCATAATGTGCATAATTTCTTGGTATATTTTGGATCAGCGGTGAATGTTATGCCACTTGAGGTTTGCAAAAATATTAATGGATAGCCAGAGTCCACACCCTAGGAAGTAGTGCAATTAGATAGCACAGGTGTCAAAGTAGTGGGAGAAATGAAAAATGTCCTCATTCACTTTTCTGCAAATAACAAGATATGTCAATTTATTGACATTATGGTGGTTGACATACCGGGTGGATATGGGCTTATTCTCAACCAAGACTGGTCTGCTAGGTTAAAAGGTTATTTTGCTTCAGATTGGTCTCATTTATTGTTACCTCTCAAAGGTACCCCAAATCAGATTAAAATTCTGAGAGAGCCTTACATGAAGTATACTGTCACCAAGCTAGGAGAAGGTAATGAATCTGCTGATTCTGTCCTGGGAAATTATTTAATCGAGCTTAAGCTAAGACCTCATACCTCAAGAAAGGCCAGTTCTAGAATTGACACTCAGCCTGATCTCCTTCAACTTCCTCAGGCTGAAAAGGATGACGGTAGACTAATAGACATGCTTTCCATTTCAAAAATGGTACACTTGGACCATGGATAGATTTTGGGCCTGCACTGCAGCCTAGCCCTTTGTCTCATTAGATTGAATATTTTTAAGGGTGGGCCCACACTTTCTTTTCTTTTTGTACATAAATTGATGTGTTTGTCTTTCATGCTTTGATGCTATTTTTCTTAGTTTATTAATTTGAGGCTGTTTTCTTTTGATTTATTGCTTTGCTGTTGTTTTTCTTTTAGTTTAATGCTATTTCTTTTGGTTTTGAATAAAGAGGCAAACTTTTGGTTGTAATGGAAACATCAGGGTTCTTAATTAACTAAAATATTGAGCAAAAGACTGTGCTTGAAACGTGTAGTGTCTTCTAGTAGCAGTGTTCCTAATTGGCCATGCATTCATTGAAGTTCTACATAACTGTTGTAAATAACTCAGAATTAACGGGTCTGGAATACTATTTCGAGGATCCATCCATTTCACATCTAAAAATGTCCAAGGGAGTGACAGCAAAGGACCCACGAAAAGGAAGCAGGGAAATCAGTATATCATATATAAATGATCCCACGCCATGATTTTAGAAAAGCTAAAGCTATCAAGAGTAAAAACTCCTTAAATAGAAACAATACATATAAAAGAAAAGTTTTCAAAAGCATGAATTTCAAGTTGCCAAAAGTTCCTCTTCATCCGTGAGATGAAAAGTAAATTCTTCTCTCACACAAAAGGACACTATGGATAGAGGAGCCTGAATAAAATTCAGAAATAAAGGCAGATGGAGGACTCAAAAGAACTAAAGTTCAAATGGCACAAAAGTGTAGTTGGCATGGGAATAAGGAACAAAGGGATAGTGCTGTTTACCATATGTTACAATCTTGTGGTGACCAAGCCTAAAACTACCCAAGGACAGGGGTAAAATAAACCTCATTTATTAGGCCTCAAAAGAGTTATTCAGACTTGCCAATATTTCTGATGTTACCATTTCCCAAAGAGTGGACTACTTCTAAATGATTTAAATGCATGGGTTGGCCAGCTTAAGAATACAAATATCTAGAAGATTTCAACTTTTCATCTAGACAGTCTCGCACTGGGAAGGAGTTAAGTCAGAAATCTGGGGTTCACCAGGTAGTCGCCAATTGTTGCAGCTGCAACATTTTCCCAAAATACCAAAAAAATTCGGGACCCTCCTTTTGCTTAGAGTTGTTTGATTTTTATTCTTTGATTTGGTCTACTGATTTTTCATAAAGACTTTTCTTATGCTTGGATTGACCTACCACTTGTTTTATATTTTTCTTCTAACGCTTGAAAAAATCCACTGTTTGATCAAACTTCATCATTGCTTTTAAAGGCGTTTTCAGCATGCTTGGATCAGACGTTTATTTGGTTGGTGCTCCCGCCGTTGCGGAGAAATAACAAGTCTTGAATTTGACTTTCTTTCCGATACGTTGGTTTTCACATCGGCTGCTTTTTGGTTTTACATCAGAACTTTTATTACTACTTCCTCTGCAGTTGCGGACGGAAAACTGTGAACTCTCTTGATTATTGCTTGAAGTTTTGGACCCCGTTTTGTTATTTTCATCGATCCTTGAGATGTGGGCTTCTACTGTTGCGGCTGTGGAAAGATTTTTCTGTTCCGGTCATCTAAGTCATTTAAAACCCGCCGTTGAGGAAGGCCATGCCCTTTGTGACTCTGTCGTTGCGACTGCCGAAAGCACTAACCTTTCCGATCCTTTAGTGTTTCGCTTCCGATTCAGACCTCGTGTTGCGGTACATTTTATCCTTTATATCTCCGCCGTTGTGGCTCACTTTTTTGTTATTAGCTCCGATGCGTTATGTCTCCACGGATGGCTTAGTGATTTGGACACCCGACGTTGCGGAAGGGGTTATGCTTTCGACCTCCGATCCAAAATTCTCCGCCATCCAATTTTTTACCCTCCGCGCATGTTGACCATATATATATATATAGGGTCGGGGCACGTTGGATTATTCTATTGTTTTTTCAACTGTCGTGCTCTGTCGTTATCATGCACTATCGTTAGCTCGAGCTCACTCAGACCCCGCTATCAGTGTACCCGCATCCAGGTGGCACAACTATGGAAGCTTGATCGCGTTTCTTCCCATCAATTACGTAGTAGTGGCAGGTAGGCTTCTATTGCATTACCCCGTTCCGTTTGAGCATTTGATGAGGTTTTTGCTCTGTTAGGTTTTTGTTGCGGTCGTTTTTTTTTCTTCACCCCGTAATTGCGCCTATATATTGAGGATATTTATGGCATTACTATCCAGGGGGTGCATTTTGACCCGCAGAGTAGTTTTTCCCCACCACCGTTTGTTATGCGACCCTGTGCTTAGTGAATGAGGGGGTTTGGTGCAGACGACCGTTACGCTATCTGCACCAATCTGCGCTGTGTGATGATGTTGTGGGTAGGAATAGGTTTTCCGTGGCCTCTCCCTATGGGGCTTGGACTGTTTGTCTCATTTTTTTCCTACTCGCATCATTTAAACCCCGGTTGTATTTCGCCATGTTGGTCCACGCGATCGGTTCGTGGCCGGTTTTGATCCTGAGTCGAGTAGCGGTTATGCTGCAGCGTATCATTTTTAACCATGGTTTTGCATAGACAGTAGTTTGTTTCCTAAAGACGCACTGTCGAAATCTTGAATATTTTCCACTGTCATTCCCGCGATGGTTATGGCACCCACGACGAGCCCGAAATTTCTTTATTTCAATGTAGATCTTGTTTCTCACCAGAGTTCTGATTTCAGCTTATATGCATGCACATATTTGCTTCATTTAATTACTTCTGTCATGTTAAACATAGATGAAGTGAAATACTGCACTTTGATCCCAATGTTTGCAACTTCTCTAGAAATAGCTTAATGTGTACAATCTCATATATGACAGGAAGTTTTCGAACTCGAAATGTTGAAGAGGTAAAAGAAGAAGGCCCCTGTGGTCGAGGAAGGGCCCGAAGTGGAGGTCATTACCAAAACTGAATACATATATGAGGACACCAAGTGTGTATATGGTGTGGAGCCCAAATACCAATGGGGAGAGATTTACAGGCTGATCACGCGCCGAGAGGTGCCGGATATGGGCCTGGAAGAAGAGGGCATATATGCCAATATCGAGAGATCTTCACTGATGAAGATTGCCACTAGAACACAGCTTTTCCCATGCTCTAAAGTAATTGGTTGGATTCTTCCCTGGGCAGATGTAACCACAATGATCTTGGAAAATGTAGACAAATAGGGCTATGCTGCTTATATCCCCGGATATGTAGCCCTGGCCTACCACCTGCCAGAAGCCCAAGTATTTTTGTCTGATGACTGGTTGAAAAACATCAGAATGGACCTTGTAGAGACCCTTAAAAGAATGCTACTATCAGGAAAGCATTTCAAAACTAGGGCTACGGGAGATTATGATATAGCAAGCTTAAGGGCCCCATACAGGTTCATAGCTTTAATGCTTAACTGGATTTTTGGAAGAGCTCATGGCAGGTTCTTCAAATTGGAATGGATGCCAATCATTTTTTATGTTGCAACCCAAGGGACCATTTTCAACTGGGCCAACATTGTATCAAACAGTCTTTCAGCCTGCATGGCCTCAGCCTTAGGTGGAGTATCCCAAAAGAGGTCTGAATTCTATATGAGTTCTATACTTGTCGATTGTATTTTGTGCAATCAACCTTTCCCTGGACTAAGATGCATCTGGGACATGGAGAGAGTGCCGGTGTATTCTGCATACAAGCCACTATGGGCACACAAGTACCACAGTCATTATCGAGAAGTCTGTGAACATTTCATCATGCCAATGTATACACTCATTTTCCTGAAGGAGTGTGACTGCATGTCAGAAGAGGCATTGCAGGTTATGGAAGAGTATGCAGATTATTATTTGACCGAAGATGGCCTCTACTTCAGGATGTTTGGAGGTTCAAGAGCACCCTCTCTGCTGCCCAAATACGCCACCGACTACATCATTCACAAGGAGGTAGTTAGGTAGGTCTTTTTCGATGGCATAGGGAGCTTTCTCTTTGAGCATAAGAAGGCTGCCTATCGCCCTTTTCCCTTCAAGTTAGGCAGTTACAGGTTCACCCGAGTGAAGAAAGAGGATGAGTTTGTAGAAGAGCTGGAAAGGTTTCATTTTGGTGAGATGCCTGTCCATAGAAATGAATCCCACAGTAAAGTAGCTGAACATTGCAAAGAAAACAACGTACATTTTGAATACACCCACCATTGGGATAGGGAAGAATCTATCTTCCGTAGTGCATTGAATATAACAACCTTAAGGAGAAGGTTTAAGAATAAGATTACCACAAAAGGTGGGAAGGGAGCGGATGAATAAGCCAAAGCTGATGAAGAAGCAAGAAAACGAAATGAGGAAGCCCAAAGGCTGGCACAAGAAGCAGTAGGGTGGTTGCACACAGAAGAGGAAGAGAAAAGAAAAGATGCACAAGAGGCAGCTAGAAAAGAAGAGGAAGATACAAGGAAAGAAGAAGAAGAAGAAGAAAAAGAAGCTCGATGAGGAGATACATAAGCAAGAAGCAGAAAGGCTAAAGTTGACACAGATAGAGACAGAATAGTCAGCCTCTGACATAGCTAGAGGACAGACCTAGGACGAGGAGAACCCCGAGGTTCAGGACCCAGAAGTACCTGCTGCCAGCACACCTATGGTGCCCACACTCAAGCTGGTCCCCTTTGAATAGAAGAAAGGGGAATAAATACCTGATTTCAATACTGTTTTCTATGACAGGGAGACGAAGAGGATAGTGAAGAGAACAGAAAGGAAGGTTGAAACAGGAGGTCTGTCCGAAAAAATGATAACGGATACACCCGTTGTATTTGGAACAGACCGATATCCAAGATTCACCCTTAGCCTGATGGGTGTGTGTGTGTGTGTGTTAGTTTTTCTTAATATCTGATTAGATTATCTAGGATCTTTATCTGCAAGAATAATAAGTACAAAAAAATGCATAAGATATAAAATATACAAAAGAAACAAATATTTTCATTGGGGAAACCATAAAGGAGAAAACCCCACAAACTTCTTCAGAATAGTAAGATGATCAAAAGCGGTAATAAGAAATGTTCAGCAACTATATTTCTCTCCTCCTCTGAAAGTCTCTCTCTCATGCACCTTAGAGAGAGTGTGAGATGTGTATAAATCAGGGAGAGTGCCTCCCTATTTATACTCTTTCAAGTCACTGACCAAATATAAGACTCGAGCCTACATGTCATCTCACATGGGGCCCATTTCTCCTAGAGAGACCACAATTACATATTACATGATGTTACACTAGGGACTATTTCCCTGAAGGTTGTACCTCAAGTTCTAGACACAATTTAGACATCCCATAAAGGGGTAACACACATCCCCAATAGTGGTACAACAACATACAATAATAATATACATCAGAATATCTTTCGAATTTACAAATACATCAACACTCCCTCTTAACTAGGAAGGTATTCTCTCTCTACACAGTCATCAACACATCTGGTCAAGTCTTCATCGCATCGTCATTATCAAGGAGTCATAGAGTCTTCATCATATCTACTGCCATCATATTTTTATAATTTTATCATCATCCCATACTAACTGTCATTAGAAGTTTCTACAGTTCCAACCATTTTTCATGCTGGATGTAGTCCTAGCCTCCATGTAGGTCTTCACCATCTCTGTGAGCAAGCCATCAAGTAGGTACATCCCATGACTTATTATATGCTTCTTGCAAAACCTGCAGGATCTCCCAAGACTGATTATATGCCACTACAAAACTTGAAGGATCATCCTAGGGTTGATTACATGCCTTACACCACCTGTGTACCCTACTGTTACCTCATCATATTCATATAATCTCATCGTCACATAGAGCACAACCCAGATACACATAATACAACACTTACATCCACTGGCATGGGAGGACAAACCTACCACCATCCGAGCAAGGCTCATCATTTACATCAATGACCATGGGAGGACCAAACCACCATGTCAGAAAGTATCAAACATGTATATCAATGAACATGGGAGGACCTAGCCTGCCACCATGTCGGAAAGACTCCAGCACTTACATCAACAACCATGAGAGGGCCTAGCCTGCCACCATGTTGAAAAGTCTCCAACACTTACATCAACGACCATGGGAGGACCTAGCCTGCCACAATGCCAAAAAGGCTCCAACACTTAGATCAACAACCATGAAAGTACCTAGACTACCACCATGTTGGAAAGTCTCCATTACTTACATCAACGACCATTGGAGGACCTATCCTGCCACCATGTTAGAAAGGCTCCAGCACTTACATCAATGACCATGGGAGGACCTATATTGTCACCATGTCAGAAAGGCTCATGTGTATCTACATCTTTTGGGCTTATCAATTCCCCTTGGAAGGAGCCTCTATCTAAAGAACACCAAGCTTCTCTCTGAATTACTCAAACTTTACTCTAACTAATGGCTTGGTCAATACATCGGCTATCTGCTCGTTCGTTGCAACATACTGGAGCTTCACTGCTCCTCTATGCACCATATCCTTGATATAGTGATACTTGATATCGATATGCTTTGACTTGTCATGGAACACCGGGTTCTTAGACAACTTCACACAACTCTGGTTGTCGCAATAAATTCAAGTAGCATCCAACTAGAGATCAAACATATCAGACAGTATCTTCCTTAGCCATACTACCTCACAACTATCCAAACAAGCTATGACATACTCTGCTTCGGATGTACTCAGTTCCACGCAGGACTGCTTCCTACTAAACTAAGAGATCACACCTGATCCCATACTGAGGTATCACCCCAAAGTGCTCTTCCTATCAATGGAACTTCCTGCCCAATCGAAATCCACATAACCTTCCAGGTTAATCTTCTAATTCACATCATACTTGAGCCCATAATCAACTATACCCTTTAGGTACCTCACTGCATGCTTTGCAACCAGGTGAGCATGTCTCGGATCCATCAGGAACTGCCTCAAGTTTTTCACATAAAGCATATGTATGGTCTCGTATTTGTTAGGCACATCAATGAACAAATCATTTGATGATGCATCGTGGAATCAACTGTCTCTAATGAAGCATCACACAAAATCTTCAAGTTTGATGCCATAAGTGTGGTTATCGCCTTGCGGTCCAGTATTCCAAATTTCTTCATAATATCCACTGCATATTTTCCTTGACAAAGGAAAATATCATTCGCATTCTTCCACACCTCCATGCCTAAGAAGTAGTGCATTATCCCTAGGTCTTTCATATTGAACTCTGTATCAAGACTCCTTCTTGCATCTTTAAAGAGTTCCTTTTTCCCTATCAGGAACAGGTCCTCAACATATAATAGGCACATCACTGGTCTTCCACCTTCAACCTTGAATTAAAGGTTGGAATCCTCTTTACTCTCAGTAAATCCTAGAGCCATCAGTAAGCTGTCCACCCTGTTGTACCATGTTGAACTTGAGAATCTCCTACAGTCACTCCCTCTGAAGTACAACATCATTCTCCCTATGCATTTCGTACTCTATGTATTGTGAAAAATTCTGTAATGGGGTAACAAGTAGCTTCCTCTACTACTAATATTCTATGCATCAATCTAGGGTCACTGGATACCGAGATGCCCAGTGTTGAACTTTGTTGAAAATTTCTTATCGCACCCATCTGTGAGCTTGTCATCCTCTATAGGATTTCATCTTCAATATTGTAGCAAAGGTTAAAATATTCATCACTCTAGGTGATATTCAAGATCCTTATGTAACTGTATGTTCTATTCCATGGGTGCCTTCTGAGCTCACACAAGGCCTTCTTTAATATGCACACATGAGTCTTCCTATCACGTGTCTCAACTCCCAGTGGTTGCTCTACGTATACTTACTCCTTGACTACATCATTCAAGAATGTTATATTGATGTCAACTGATGTATCTCCCATCTCATAACTATACGTACGGATATAATGGAAGTGTACCACATCACCGGTGCAAATGTCTCTTCGTAGTTTATGCCTTATTTCATTGAGAAGCCTCATGCTACGAATATTTCTTTGTATCCCACAATGCTGCCATCTACTGCACACTGCACACTGGATATTGTATATCCATATGGAAGACACTACATACTTCCCTTCAGGTCTCGGCACTGCATCCTAGACATCATTCTTCTTGAACTAGTACTCTTTGATCATAGTCTCCTCCCCTTTCTTCTTGGCTACTTCTTCATAGTTGGAAGGTTCTGCATCAATGATGTCACTTAATAGTGTCACATAACTAGAGTGTGTCTAAGGCCTTTTGATTTCTTTGGAAGTCTCATCATACTAGTCTTCATCTTGGATTATTTCTCGTGCCCAAGGTGGTATTCATCTCTTGAGGTGGATCTACCATTCTCTTTATATTCTTCTGAAGCTCTTTCTTTCACCATGGTGTCTTTGACCCGGGAAGCTTCAAATTACTCTTATGAAATTTTGTTACTTGTTCTTTGGAATGATCTACAAGTCAATTTTAGTTGCATGATTAGAAACATATCATAATTTTCAAAACATATTAATAGTGAAAAATATATGTCACATGTCCATGCGACTATTTTAGCCAATGCTACAACATTCATCCATATCATGTATACATACAGTAACTTCTAGATGCATTCTACCCCAATGTTATTAAGAGTGTGTACTACTCCTAATATGCTAGGAAAGAGGTTTCAATATAGATAAGTAGTAATGGAATGTTGTACACCATCATTGACTTCTTACCCATTATGTGCAATTCAATAGTATAAATGTAAAAATACTCAAACATCAACTGAATATAAACAAATGTATAACCAAACAATATCATGAAATGACAATTGAATACTTATCTTTATTTGTTTCATGGGTAGACTCCTTCTTGAGCCTTTAGCTTCATCATATTATTTATTCATTTTGACACAAACTCAGCCAACAAAACCAGTTGACAGGGGTTCCCACTCCATCGAAACCCAACCCACCATGATTTCCCTAAGCACAGGCCCAGACAAGTTTTATCTCATCCGACCACACCTGCAGAGTGGATGAAATATCACTCGAGATGTTCAAGGGAGAGCTGACGGAACCAAGTTTCCGCAGAATGAGAGAGGACCATGTGCATTGACTTATCGACTTAATGCAACATTGGCAGATATGATCATTCACTTAAGCAGTAATAGAACCAATCGTTATTCAACAGATCGTACCATTATATCAGATATGCAATAACCATAGTGATGTGTAAACATATCCAAAAAAATAACATCATTTAAATTAGGGAAACATCGCAACATTTACAGGTCCATGATGTCACATATACGCTTCACATTCATAATTGAGCCGCAAAAAACAGTAAAATAGGAAAACAAAAAAGAAGACATTGATTCAAGTCAACCTCCATCATGTCATATTACTTCTGTACAAAAACCACAGATTCAAAAATAGTTCAAAGATCAATAGATATTGCTCACAATTGTTCTTCGAAATCATGATATGTTTTCCAAGCTAACCTCTTAACATTTGCAAATCTACTTCTACTTATAGGCTCATTCCTTTACAATCATGGTCCACTTAGACAACTTCCTAACTAACTTTTAACTCATTCTTACAAAATAATGACCACTATCCGCACAATGTGGTCCAAAACTACAAAAGGTGACACAAAATTACATAAAATATTCTATTTCCGCCTTGCGCACCATCTTCCACTTTCACGGTGTCTTTGATCTTGCACAACATCCTCGATGTTGTGCAACTAACTTATCCCAAAACCCTTTGCCAACAAGCCCCCAACACAATCTTGTGGCTCGCCCTTGAGCCCTTACTCACTAATTTTGAGCTTGAAATCATCATACTGCCGAGTAATCTACTTGACCTTCACTTTGACTCTCTCAGCAATCTCCTGGCTCGTCGTCAGATCATGTGTGACTGGATGCTCGACCATCTTTTTAGCGATCTCCTTTTTACCTTCCTATGCTTCATGTAGCGTAGAAACTGCTTTAACAGAAAACTGTGCTCCAATCTCTTGAAACTCATCTAGCTGTGTGTTGCATCGTTGTTTCCTTTCTCTCACCTTTGCTACTCGTTGCTGTAGCTCCTTTAGCTCTACTGGCTTGGTGATTTGAACCATCATAGGAATTTCTCTTAGAGACGTCTTCAATGTAGCTAGCTGCCCTTCTGCTTCCTGCAACTGTGTGGTCATTTGTGCCAATTACTCATCTTGCACTATGCTTCCCCAAAACTGCGTAGTCATATCTGTCACTTTCTTTGCCTCTTTCTCCATTTCGTCGAGCTGTGTTTCCAAATATTCTATAACGCTCTTGCGCTTTTCTATTTGCTCTGGTGGCATGGTCGGGTGCACCAAGGCATCCAAAATGCTATTTTTCCATTGTAACTATGCAATGACGGCCCCAAGCTCCTATGCTCTGGCTACCGCATCTAGCTCTACGGTAATCTCCAAGATGTATTGACAAGAATCTGCAACTTCCTCTTCCAACTTTACCCGTCTATCCCAGAGATGTTCCTTCTCAACTACAAGGAAATATTCTTCCTTTTTCAGCTCTGTAATCTCCTCAACATTCTTCTCCTTCAAATCCTCTTGTGTTTTTGTTAGGGCTTTGATTTCCTATGCTTTCTCTTCCGTTAACTTCTACTTTTACTGCCGCAGTTCCTCAACCTCTTTCTTCACTTCCTCCTCTTTCTCCCGCGACTGCAAGAATAGATCACTAGTTTCTTTTCGTCTTTATGCCAACTCCTTATTGGAGATATTTGCATATGCACCAACGTCTGCATGGACATCATGTTGATGTCGATAGAAAAATCCTGCAACTGATGCAGAGGGGAATTTGAATCCTTATTGTTGGTCTCAATCGTAGTTGGGGGAATTTGAACATTCTAAACCCATGTTCTAGTGCCGATTGAGCCAAGGTCCTCCATAATCGCTCCTTCTGACTCTCTCTTCAAAACAACATCATATAAGGAATCAAGTTTTGTTCTTACCTTCACGAATCCCTCTTGCACATATTTCTTCATTTCCTTTGCTACCACATCTATTGCATCTGCAATGGCCTTGATAAGCCAATTCAACTATGCCTCCATCCCTGGCATTGCGCTACTACTCACACCTTGCTCCATGCACCTCTTTGTTCTTAACTCATTGAATACGCACTCTGCTTTCGAGTCCGTAGGTGTCTTTGACGATTCTTGGTATGCATCCTGATCACTCTGTTGATCGTCCTTATGCACGGGATCAACAGGTGCATCTGCAGGGGGTCACATCGATACTTATTCCAAACTAACTGGTTTTCACCATTCTACAAGCCAACCATTGACCATTGCCTCCAACTATGTATAAGAAATTATATAAGGCATCGGCAACCATTGATTTTCTGGGTCATGCTGTGCTTGTACATGAATGGCATGTGGTCCAATTTCAAACCGCACAATTCTTTGGTACTTCATCACAGCTTCCTCGAAAAAATGAGGGAATTTGACAGCTTCCACTCACAACATCTCCTAATAGATCCAAAACTGCACTATGCAGTCATTCATCTTGTCTTCTTCCTTCACCCACTAGAGGTTCTGGTAGTGTGTACCCTTGCATACTTTCACTGTCTCCACTTGCATACCTTCATAGTCATTCAGATCCATCCAAGCCATGAGTGCTCTCAAGATCAACAACCAACTATATGTAAATGGTCACTCTCCTACCTACACTACTACTGCATCTTCCACTAACTGTTTCATTAGAAAGAGGGACCAGTTCATTTCCACACCTTCCACGCATTTCTTTATGCATGCAATAATGCCCGAGTTGCACTAGATGAGGTAGTTTGTCCTAAACACTTTGCTGGAAAAAATCCTTGCCTCGATATGCACCACCCGGTCATTGATACTATCAATGCGGTAAGCTCACCCATCGCGCTCTAACCCATATCGCTTCTTCAATCCGATTGCCAAATTTTTGTCACTATCCTTGCCTCTAAAATATTGCGAGGGGTGTGGTCCATCCTTAGGCATCCTCATGATGTCTAAGATCAATCCTACTGTGACTTCAACTGGATTATCCAACCATAAAAATCATCCATGGAAGCATGCCAAGAGCTTCTTCATGCAGTCATTCGCCTCATTTAACCACCTAAAATGCGGCATGTTAATCAGCCCCAACAATCCAAATTTATTCAACCCGCATGCCCAGTATTGTGGAATACATGTTATTGGGTCACCTCCTACTATTGCCATTGACACATATGGTTCCAATGTAACATCCTCTAATGAAATCAAGTCATGGTAATTGTATTTCATCTGCATCAATGCAGGCACAATATTCTTGGTGCATACCATCCCCTGTGGTATTGCCGACACCCTTACTTGGTACTTCTAATTTTTAGTGGGTTTCCTGGGCTGCGCATCAGGCCGATTGAGAGGTATATACACAGGGATATCCTTAATGGATATCCCTATGTGAGTTGCTGAATCCACAAATCCGGAGCTTGATGGCCCCATTTGTACAACTTCCTCCGTTTCCCTCGTAGATGTTCTAGTATGTCTCTTCTTTGGTGAGGGAGAGCTAGGCTTCTGACCCTTCCTTTTCTTCTTCGGCACCGATGAAGATCCTATCGGTATAATTGCAACTTCCTCTTCAATCGTGACTAGGTCGACTGGTGATTCTATGCCACTTGAAACCTCAACTATGATGGGTTCACTCTACATGCCGCACTAGTGCCCCACAATGCGCAACAGTTGCTCAACCTAACTTCACTTAGAAATGCACTCAACTCTCTATGGCTCTGCTCTGCAACTCTGCAACTCTGCTCACTCTTTGTACAATGGTGAATGTCAAGAGGATTCAATCCCTTCTTATAGCATCAAGCCGATCACACCTTCATCATGACCAAATCAATTCCAATGATCATGACCAAATCCATCATTAATGACCCGAATCCGCCGATGGTTCTGTTAATCCAATGGTCAGATCAGCCAAAAATGTGCGTCTCTTCAACAAGCACCACTGGTTAACCACTTTTAACTATCTTCATTTATTTCTGATTTGACTACGTCGCAACCCTGTGGCCGTTGCGACAGACCTTCCTAACTACATTACTGAATCCTACTCTCACGTACCCATTTCCCCTTGGCATGCCTCTTCTATCTATCCATCCTTCCTACTTTTCTTTTTCATTGCACAGTGCGTCAAGCATTACGCGGTTCTGGGCCCATCCTATCGGGATTCATCCTGCTACCATTCACTAGCTTTGGTAGCATCACTCCATCTAACTACTGCAATTGAACTACACCTCCTAAAGTAATGGAATTAACAAGATATGGACCTAACCAATGCATATGTAACTTACCTGGATGCTTCATGAACTTGCTTCCTTACAACAACACCAAGTCTCCTTGCTGAAGTATGTATTCTTTATATGTCGATCATGCCAAGTTTTTTGTCTATCCTTCTCGACGTGCTGGTGAAAACATGCAATAAAGCAGTCTTCCTCAAGCTGCACCAACTGCTCCACATGCTCTTCAAGCATTGCTTTATCATCCATGCTCGTTGCTGTTGTAATGCACAGAATTGGAACAATTTACTCCATAGGCTTCGCTGCCTCTTGCCCATACACCAATTTGAATGGTGTCTGCCCCGTCAATATTTTGCAAGTGGTGCGATATGCCCACAAGACTGCTGGAATGTTTAAATCCCAGTCATCATGATTAACGTCACATACCTTTGTAAGCACATTCTATAATACTTTGCTGAATGCCTCCATTGTCTCATTCGCTTACGGATGATGCAGGGTACTCTTCTTATGTTGTATCTGAAGCTCTTCTGTCAATGCACTGATGGTGTAATTGATGAAGTGACTCCCCTGGTCACTCATTAATATCCTTGGACATTTGAACCGAGTCACAATGTTTTCAAATAGTAACCTCGCTGCTATCGCAGTGGTGCAATCCATGAGCGGTGCAGCCTCTGCTCATCTTGTCAAATAGTCTGTCGCTGTAATGATATACCACAAAACAGTTCTCTTCCTAGGTGGGTTGATTGGTCCCACAAAGTCCACTGCCCATTTATCAAATGGCTGCAGGGTCACTGCTATCAAGAATTCTCAACCAGTGTGGACACTGCTTGTTTCTTTGTAATGTAAAACACAACTACAGAACAAAAAGACACAGCAACATATCCTTTCCTTGAATAATCAAATCAATTAACCTAAAACACATTACACCTCAACCTTGGATCTGCTTGTCTCCTCTCTAGAAAGTACTTGCAACGGTTTAGTACCTGTAAAAGAGATCACAAGACAAACAAAAGGGATGAGAGCATCATGATAATTGACTATCCATATTGGTGATCAAGGAATCCAATAATAATTAATTACAAGCACTACAATCAAATATAGGAAAGGGAAATGTCTTTGTATTAATATATGGATGAGAAAGAAGTACAACCAAAAGCCTTGATGTCGATGGCTTCTTTCTCAATCAAGAATGTCTACAATCCCCTATGACTATAAAGACCTCTCCAAACACCAGCTACCTCTACTTTTCCCCTGATTCAGACTTCAAACTAGCAGCATAATGATGCTTTTTCTACCTTCCCCCACTCTCTTCATGAAGAATCTATTTATAGGCCTAGAACTCAAGAGATGACTTGGAAAAAGGATAGGATGAGATCCCTATAGGTGAGGGAGGCGAATGCTACCTCTCCCAGGCACATAGGAACTAACCCCAATGAGGTTTCTGCATGGAAGCTTCTAGAAACATCTTTTTTTCTCATTGATTGACCACTGGTGCTCTTAGCAAAACTGTCAGGAGCGTCGAACTAGGTTTTTGTCAAAGGAGAGGGAAAACAACGCCTTTTTCTCAACTGGGTCAAGTGTTGATGACGCTCTGTGTAAAACACCAAAAACCACCGTCCCCTCTAGGTCAAGGAAAAAAGTGACCAAGGTGACTCATGCCAGCATTTTTGGGAGGTTAAAGGGAAAAGTGAAATTCTCATGGAGGCTGCTAAGAAATGTGATATTTCTAGATGCAACAGAATCCCCCCCCAAAGTATGAAGCTAGAAGAAAGTGATAGGTGAAATACTTTGCAGGTTTTCCATCTGATACAAAGGAAAAGAGAGATAGACTCATATAAAACCAGTAACTGACTTTCTCCAGCCCAATCATAGCTACAGACTAATACACTGTAGATCTATGATGATGACCATGTCATGGCTACTAATGATACACTGTAGATCCATGAACAACTGCTACAAGAAGTAGGACATAGCTACAGGATATACAAAGTAGATCTATGCCTCTTAATCCTTGATATAGAACACAACCACCAAACATACAATGTGGATCCATGTCATGACTGTGAATGATCTCCAAATGCAACCTGAGCATAGGAAATGATGATGAGAAATCCTAACCACTCACGGTCTTCATCCTGATGTCCTAATGATACGAATCTAACCCTGTGATTACAATGTCTTGATGTCGAACATGGTAGAAACAACTTGATTACTAGTCAATAATGTAAACTATTAACAAGCATGAGGGTAATCATCATTGATGTCAATGATCCCCAAGGTATCTCAGTACATACCATCAAATGTGAATAAAGGACTTGAAGTCGAACACTCGATGAGATCTGTAATGCCCCAGTTTTGACCCCGTTGCATTAATTGTACATGATGTATATATTGAAATGATCATGGTGTGGAGCTAAAGGCCAAGGCCCCACCATTGATCCATTATGCTATGTTTTGGATTTAAATTTGTCACCGATGGTATATCGGGGCATGCGAAATATCTTATGTTGGTCATCATGTAAATATGCATCTATAATTAATTAAATGAACCTGACCAGCTACAATCGCGGCAACTAAATCGAAAGGGGCATGTTTTTCCCAAGGATAAGGATGTGGGGGAAAATTTGTCAACCTTGGCCAATGAGGCAAATTACCCATGTGTCTTCTTTCCTCGTCTTACCCAACCACCTTCATTAAGAATGGCTGCTAGTGGTTGAAGCAGTTATGATATTTGGGAGTGGGGTGGCAGGACTGTCAGTCCTCAACCACATGCACACTCCACCCCTGTTGACTTCACTCACACAGGAAATAGCATTCTCCTCTCCATGATTTTGCTGTTCATCCCTCACGCAGACAATTTTTGGGGCTCAACGAGTTTGTTGAACACCCACGCACTGCAATTCATGTCCTCCCTATAGGTTTCTCATCTTCATGCATGGAATTTCTGTTGTTACTCACGCCCATCCAATTTCGCGACCTCCCGATTTTGCTGTTCGTCCACTCGTAGGAGCAGACGTTTCTCACGCTCATGCACAAGATTTCTCGGTCTTACCCATGTGGTTTCCCTCTGCGGATTTGTGGATGGTGTGGGCGGATCCTTTCCTCACGGGTTGATCGGTGGCTCTACGTTGTTGTTACTCATGTAGCAAGACTGGAGCTGTTGGTCAAGGTCACCCATGATTTCCTGTAGGAGGCCATTTTGCTCTCAAGAACTGTGTGCGGTCTATGTAATTCTTATCCGCTTGCTTAGCTGTTCAGGAACAAATTATTGTTTCTCATGCTGTGAACCGTGGTTGTTATCATGCCTTGAGGCTGCTGCAGGCTGTTTGAATTCATTTTCCCTATTTCAGCTGTGACAGCTAAATTAATTGCCTCAGTGCAATGGTTGGTCTTCGGACTGTATTGGGAGCAGGGATGGGGGCTTAGTTTTGCTTGATAAACTTGGTGGCTAGAAACCACAAAGATAGAGCTAGAGGGCTGGCCTTCTTCTCCATCACCCCTAAATAGCACGGGAAGGGAATGCAGGGCCTGAGGGATTGTGTAGCAGAGAAGGGACTCATTCCTTGTGTTGGGTGTGTTTGGGTGTCATAGAGGCCAGGCTAGTTCTGGTGTAGGTGTTCTTGGCTCTGTAATGAGCTCACCAGCTTAGCAATTAGCCTTTCCCAACTCCTGGATGGCCTGGTAAACCCAACTGTGTTGGATTGGCTACGTTTTTGTATATCCTTGGCTATGTGTAAGCCTGCTAGTTCCCTTATTCCTTGGAGAATCATGCCCAGCTTGGGGGTGGTAGCGTTAAGGTCAGGGTTGTGTCCTCTCTTCCCAGTCGGAGGGATGGGGACGTGACAAGATATTTCAATCAAGAGTCAATGATGTAAACTCATGTCAAAAGTGAGGTAACCTGCCATTGAGGCATGCAGGCCCAAGGTACTATCTAGGTTTCTAGGTCTAACTCCTAGATAATGATTTGAAGTCTACAGGAATAGACTTGTCACAGGAGGGCCATGATGATTCCCACATTAGTGACATGAAACTAGGAATAAAATTTGATTTAAAGTAATGGACTGACTCATACAAATACTGAATCTTAAGGACAAGTGAAGTTACTGATGAGTTATAATTCTGGGAGAGACATCCTTTGAACAATTTGACGGCACGACACACGACTTGGCAGCTTCGAATTAAATGAGAATAGAACCAGGTGTAATGCAAGGAATTTGACAAAGCATTCTTTGAATTGACTAAAAGGAGTCAGGTGACTCACAAAAGTGGATCGCCTCAGAGACAAGCTGAAAAACCCAACTGTTTAGATATGCAAATGTAGACAGGTACCATGTTCAAAGGTGAGCTGTAGAGTATTGCCATATAGAAAAATGAAAACCATTCCCCTTTCCTTTAATTTTCCCACCTCCAAAGGTGAGTGCCTCTTTTCATTTTTACAAGTCCAAAGAGGGTAACAAACACTCATTGAATCTCATCAAGTGATGAGTCCATTATCATATTTTTCATGAACCTGAGAAAGGAGGGGTTTGTTCCCAAATAGGGTCTTTCATCGTGTAATTTTATGAGTCCAATGAATACAAACTCATTTGTCATTTCATGTTTAGAGAGTCTAAAATTAATAAGAAGAATCCAAAAGGTCCTTTTCTGTAAATAAGGCCAGTCGGTCCAAAAAATAGATAACCTACCCCGATTAGTCAACCGTTCTGATTCTTTTACAAGCGTGAACACAACAAGTTCGCTTGGCAATATTTTTGTGTTTTTAGGAGACTAAAAATAGCTTAAATATAACTCCCGAACTAGATTCCTTTTTCATAATCCACTTTTTACGAGTCTAAAAAAGCGAAAAAGTATACTTGACACCTCTCTATTGGAATTTTAATGAGCATGTAAAAAGTGTAAATGACGCTCAGTACTTTTTCAGTTTTGCTCTAAGCTCGAAAAAGAAAAAAATAGCTTAAATCGTAACCATGACCCAATATTCACCTGAAAAAACTCAAAAAACACCATTAAAAGCCATTTTTTCAAAACTATAGAAAGTAAAAAATAAAAACCCACTTTTACCAAAATAATTTGGATTTAAAAATTAAATAAATTAAAATGTATTTTTCAAAACTCCAAATACTCTATAAATAGAAAGGGTAGGTAAGTTATTTTTACCACTTGTTTTTCACCATTTGTGAGTTGGCTTTGATAGCAAGAGTTCCTCCGGTGATTTGGCAAGGGAATTCCACTTCATTGTTGCTTTATTCTCCATAGAAGAGGTAAGCATTTGATTTTTCTCTCTTTCTATGTCCAATAAATGTCATTTTGTCTCTTTTGCATTATTTAATTCCAAGTTCTTAAAATGTTTTTTATGGTTTGAAAGCAAGATAGATGAGATATTTTCTTTTTGAAATGATAGGGTAGGGATTAACTGTCCCAATAGGAGTTTTAAACTAGAGTAGAAGGCAAAAATTTTCTTCTTTTAAGGTTTTTGGACGCCAGCCAGTGCCCCCGACGGTGCTCTGTCAAGCTGGGATAGAAGCGTCATAGGTGCTATGTCCATAGTAGACACGTGCCTGACGCTCTGCACACCACAGGAAGAGGCGCTGCAGTTTTCTGTGCATGAAGGAAAACAACGCCGCAGGGGGAAAGAGAAGAAAAAATAAGAACCCTAACCATCTAAAAATAATTTTTCATATTTTCCTTCTTGCTTTGTAATTTATAATTTTATTTATTTTTCTTCCTTTTAACCATGACATATTTTCTGACTACAAAACTGGCATGTTACAGGTATACCATGGTAATTTGGAAGGAAAGAGAGCATGAAGTCCTAGACAACCAGGCTGCAAATGATCCAACCACCATCAAGGCTTTACAGAACTGCAAGATTCTTAAGTATTTCCGGATACCTGGAATAAAAGCACATGTATGACTTAGTAGAATACATCATATACATGTGGGATCCCGAACAGGATCATTTTGTGGTAGGATTCCACATCCTACCTATAGAGATCGAGGAGATTTATTTTCTGACCGGTTTGTCTATGCGGGGAAGCCCTATACTTCTATCTGGAGCACGAGGTGGAGAAAGCTCCTTGGATGATATCATTGATCAACATTGCTCACTGGGTACAGAGTCCCAATTGGGTAAGCTATAGATAAAGTCTCTAGTGGATCTCCCCTTGAGGATAGTAGTGTATACCATCGACAAAGTGGCAGATCCTAGGGATTCCCACCTTACCAATAGATCTCATATGCTATATGCTTTGAAATGCATGGAGCCCATTGTGTTCAATGGTGTGAAGGCATGCTGGCATGTCTGAAGAGTCAACTAAACAAGTGCAAAATAGGAACGCTGAAGCAATTTGGCGACAAAGCAGTGGTAGTGTCCTGTATCTTATAGTGGGTACCTCACATGAGGCCCCAGGTGACCATTACCAGAATTGATCCTAAGGATCCGAGGATTCTTGCATGGGTGACAACCATGGCTCGCCTTGGAGGTGGAGGACCTAAAGTCACTTACGGTTATGGCTTCTTTCGCTAGTTGAGAAACCAGTTACTTATGGTGGAGGACTATGCCTATGAGGGGGAAGACTTATGAAATGAACCGAAGCTAGTATTACCTAAGGGGGAAGTGTGGGATGACCGAAGTAAGAAGACATTATCCACTTATTTTTTTTTGAAATTTTATATTTATTTCATTTTTATTTTTGTAGTACTGAGATAAACCATGTTCTCATGCAGACATTGGATTTGTTTGTCCAGCTGGGCTGTCACCTATTTCTAGGTGAGCAGGTACCAGGGATATGATGGTGTACCACTCTGAAGCTGAGGAAGAGCTCAAAGATCTCGAGGAGAACCTACAACACTTGACTGTGGTTATCCCTGACATGACCACTGATGAGGTACTTAGGCATTATCAGCACCATACTACAGGTGTCTCTAGATGGTTCTCTAGGTTGCTCCGCAGAGTGGCCCAAGCCATTGCATGCTACCATGAGCATCACAAGGATTAGTCTGCCTTGATCTTCACTTTTTGTATATGTATTACTAAAAGCTTTGAAGCTTCAGATTTTTCCTTATGTATATGTATTCTGAAATTTTTATGGTCCTGAATAGGCACTGAAAGCTAGAGATGCTTCAGCCCAAATTTTGTATCTCGGTGCTACAACTTTATATATATATGACGAACTCTTATATTTATAGTTGTGTGTGGAAAATTTGATGTGTGGAATGATTTATCTACTTATGAATTTACATATGTTTTTATGTTTCAAATGGACTTTTAAGTATGAGCAATATGCCAATCCAAGACATAGTTAGCTAGGGAATCAACCACAACATTTAAATGTCTTGGAATGTGTTGATATGTAACTTACTCAAAAGACCTCTCTAACAACCTAACTCTTCAAAAAGTATGGATACGCAAGGTATTTCTAATGGTGTAGACTCGATTAAGCTATTTAACAACTAGTTCAGAGTCTAGGTAAACCCTAATTTCCCTTACATCATTAGCTAGGGCTTCTGTCAACAATTCGATCACAGCTTGATATTCCACCAGATTGTTGGTGGAGGGACCTAAAATCATACCCCCTAAACTCACCAGCTCACTTGTAGGAGAATACGATACCCAAGTTGCTGATGCAAGGTTAAGTGTATATCGATGAGCACCATCAGCAAAACCAATGAAGGAAGTCATTTGTCCATCAGAAAAAAGACATGCATAAGTATGGTTTTATGAAAAAACACATTTTAAATCACACAAAAGACACACCTCTCAAAGCTTAAGACACAACAAACTATAAACAATATTTACAAAGATCCTATTCTAGATGACTTAGGCATAGTATCTTTTGAGGTAAATCTTGTTTTGGGGCTCTCCCAAAGTTATCCCGTCATAATCAACTAATTCATATGCCCCCTTCTCTAAAACACGACTGACAATATAGGGCCCATGCCACATAGACTCAAATTTTCCTGCCCCCAGCTTGTCATGCTTCTAGTCATAAGTCAAAACCAAATCTCCTTCATTGAAGGAATGGGGTTGGACAATCCTGTCATATTGGACTTTCATTCTTCGTTTATGTGCCTCATTATCTAAGGCAACATATGGTCGAGTTTCATCAGTTTGTTTAGGTATAGGAATATTTCTTCGTATATAGTAGTGTTGGGAAATAGTTCCACAACAAGCTTTAAAGAAGGGATTTCACACTCTATCGGTAGAGTAGCTTCCAGTCCATATACTAGTTGGAAAGGTGTAAAATAGGTGGAAGTATTGATAGTAGTCCTATAGGCCCAGAGTGTAGAGAAAAGCTGTAAATGCCAATTTGACTTGGCTTTCCCTACCATCCGTTGAAGCATTGTTTTTAATACTTTTTTTATAGCCTCAACCTGGCCATTGGCTTGAGGATAGTATGGTGTAGAGTTATCATGACGAAACCATAATTTTACACTAAGTTCTACCATCATCTTGTTTTAAAAATGTGACCCATCGTCGGTCATAATGGCCCTAGGAATCCTGAATCTCACAATGATATGGTTAAATAAGAATAATGCAACATTCTTACCATCTTCGGCATATGTGGGCATTGCCTCAGCCCATTTTGTAAAATAGTCCATAGCCACGATAATGTAGCCATGCGCCCCGGATGAGGCAGGTCTATAGTGCAAAAAGTCTATGCCCCATTTTGCAAAGGGGCCAACTGATGCAACATGATGGAGCAAAGTTGTATGTGTGTGTTTCTTGGAAGTAAACATTTGACATGGTGGGAATTTATTGACTGTTTCAATACAATCTTTGAAAATAGAAGGCCAGAAGTACCCGGCACACATGATTTTCTAGGTAGTAGCCAACCTAGAGAGATGACCACCACAAGCTCTAGCATGGCAATCATTTAGAACGACTTAGCCTCTTCATGTGTAAGGCAATGCCGTAAGATAGAGTCAACACCACGGCGATATAGGGTATCATTTAGAATAAGATAGCTTTTGGCCTGGTGGTGAAAGCGACGGCGTTTGTCTCGAGAGGCAATAGGTTGGTATCGTAAGGTCTGGAGATAAAAAATGATATCTCCATACCATGGATCAGTCATACTAATGAGAAACAATGATTCATTGGGAAATGAATCAAAGGGATCTGTAGTCTCAGTAGTACGAGGAAGGTCACATATAAGCTCTGTAAAAAAAAGGGACTTCTTCAAAGTACTTTTGGAGAATTCTAGCTCAAACTCTTGGAGAATCACAATCCAACGTGAGTATTTTCCCCGAAGAACTTACCGTGTGAGAATGTAGTACATGGGGTTGGAATCCACATAAACAGTGATGGTGCGGAGCAAGATATATTGACGAAAATTTTGGACCGCGATGACCATGGCTAGAGCGAGTTTCTCCACATGGGAGTATCGAGTTTCAGAGTCGAAAAGAGTCTTACTTGCGTAATAAATCACATGTTCTTAGTCATGTTCATCTATTTGAACAAGGACCATGCCTATAGTAGACAACGATGTAGCCACATACAAGGAATAATCCTTAGCATAATTAGGTGGCTGCAACACTGGTGCATGGTGTTATACCCAAATCTTGTCACCACCATGTGATAAGACCTTTGACTTACATGTTTTCCCTTAATCCCAGCACTTAGAGTGGAAATTTACTATGTTTATCAATTCTACATGAAAAAACTCAGCACCGCGCTTTCCCTATGAACCATGAGCAGTACCTTGCTCGCACCACCTGCATCCTATTTTCCATAAGCGGTGCCACTGCCTGTGGCCTTTGGTCCATAAGAGTTTCTCATCTTAACTACTCTGTCATAAGAAAAGAAAAGTGGTACCTTGGGTAAAATAGGAAAAATGGAAGTTTCTCGAGGCTTCTAGATCATGAGCCTCGTGTCCTCCCTTATCCCTATCATTGTGGGTCAATTAAGCTCGAGATCCCCCATCATAGGATCTTAGAGGCCACCTCATCCACAAATCTCTCAACCATTCCTATCCATTGAGCCTTATAAATACAAGCTCATGTGCATGGTTGAGGGGGAGAACTATAGAGGCATTGTTATGTTGTTGGATTGACCACTTGGCCCAAGCCATTGGAGAGCATAAAGAGCAAAGTTGGATCTTATGGGGATGAAGTGTTTGTCTCGTGGAGATGCTTTTCAACACTAAGGCTTGATTGGTTGTAAACTTCTCCATACATCTTTAATGCAATGCTGATTTCCGTCCCACATTACTGTTGTTTTGATTTCGCATGTACATGTTGTTAGATTCCTTAATCACTAACATGTATAAGTAGATGATTTTTTGGTATCTTTGATGTGTTTGCATGTTTGATCTATTTGCAGGTACATAGGTTCACTATCGAAGTAGCATTCCAGTTGTCTATGACATCCAGGGAAGGTAGAATTCATCCTTTGTCGTCCACTCATTTGTTCTGGATCTTAACCATTCAGACCAGAGGAACAACTTCTGTCCACAGAAGGTGAAATATTCCTGGTTACAAATTTGGTAACTCTGTTGGGGAGTAGATACATAAATCAGTTGATCTGATCTTCCTCAGTTCTTGAAATCTTGTCCGAATCCAAGCTCCATCTCCAACTCTCTTTAGTCAGATCTGCTATATGGCTTAGTGAATTTTGGTTTGAAACTTTCAGATCTATCCAAATTTGAAGCATTTCAACTTTTTATGCTCTTTTTTACTTTCAATTCATCAATTTTTACATTGATTTGATCTTTTTCTAACTAGATCTGTTGTTCTCCTTTGTGTTTTGGATCTATACAGGGAACTGCTCTTATGCTGTTGGCGAGAAGCGGTGCCATCACCTGAAACCTATTAGCAGCACGCACTACCACCGCCTAAGTCTTGTTATCTAGAAGCGGTGCTCATCCAGAACCATTCTGTCAAGACCCCTCCAGCGCAGTGCCAGGTAGGCCTTATTCCAAGACTACTTTTTTCTCATTTTTTGCAAAAAAATTGAGTTGATTTGCTTTCAGCCTAGCACTGTCAGGCTTGTGTGTTAAAATCTGATGCTTATGGTTTGAAATTTTGTGGTAAAAGATCGGTTTGATTGAAGAATTCAAAAGCTATATTAGGCTTGTTGATTTTCCATTTTCTTCTGTGCTTGTTGGTTGTCTTTGTGAAAGGATTTCTTTTTCAAAAGCTTAGGTGTTAGAGAGCTCTCTTTTTATTTCTGTTATATAGACTGAAAGAAAAATGTTTAATTAGCATCTTGATTTCATTTTTTTGGTCCCATAGAAGACTTCTTTTTGCTTGTTTAAAAAGAAATTTTTTGACTGAGATTAGGTCATTATTATTAGTGAGCATAAGACATTGGATCTTTGATTGGACTCACAAGCTTTCAGGTTCTCTATGTTCTTTTTTCTCTTTTGCATTTGTACTATCTCATCAAAAAAAAATTATAGTTTTAAGTTAGATCTATCTGTGCTTTAAGAAAAATAAAAAAATAGAGTGCATATGCATATAGTGTGCTTCTTATTTTTCTTTTAAGAAAAGAGACTCCTCCCCTTTTGATTGCTTTCAGAAAAGAGAAATGAGTTTGGAAAGTGCTTCTTGTCTTTCATTTGTGTTCAAAATTGTTGTTTGGAAATTTTTGGTTTTGAAGCAAAAGAAAACACTCTCTTTCCCTCCCATAGGTAGGCATACCACGAACGGTAAAGTGAAATATTTGCATATGCATATTGCATGGTTTTAATTTTTTCTGTCAAAACTCCATGCATTCACCTAACCATCCAATTTAAAATTAACAGTAGTTATAGGTTAAAATTTACATAGCAATTTGAGTGATAGGTTAGAGACGTGTTCGGGCATCGTTAAGCGTAGGAGCTGTCGTTACTCATCCGCATTACATCCTGGGACTCGCGCAGTTCTTCCATGTACCATTGGTATATTGAACGGCCTTTCACATACCCTTGAGGTATATAGAGAGGTAATTCATGTACTCGATTGTATATCGGAAGGCCCCTTGTGTACGGTTATGCATTAGACAACACTACTACCGATTTGAGCTCCCACGTACCTTGCATATATTGAGAGACCCCACTAGGATACCTTATCCATCTAAGGAAATCCCTTTATCCATCTTGCTTGGAACCATACACCGAAAACAACATTCAGGGAGATTACTATGCACATACCCTTGAGGTATATTGTGAGTGGCACCTTCTTGACAATCCTGGTAAGAGACCTAACTATCTGAACCCCTCCTGTCATTTTAAGTTTGCTTGTTTGACCTATAGCTTGAGTAGGGAAATTTTTGGTGTGTTTTCTAGTTTTTGAGACCCTAGGTTAGATAGGAGCTATACAAACTGGTTGAGCTAAGACAGTCTAGAAGAGTACGGGGCTTGCCACTTGATTTTATTCCTGTTTTATGAGGAAATCCAATGGAAGCTATTGACCAAGGAGCTTCTACCACCTCCCAAGTGGGAGATAATGTGGTTGCAGAAAGTGGAGGACCATATCCTTCACACTCACCTCCCTTGGTCCAACAACCTTCTCAGGGTAATACTTCATTTCATTCCCCCATAGAAGGTCATGTTGATGATACTACCCGTCCGGATTATGGTCCCAATGCTCCATTTTGGGATACCTCTATAGGACAGGCCATTGCCTCATTTGGAACCCATTTAAACTTTTCTGAAGAAGTTTCTCGAGATGAAGAAGAACGTAGACAATACCACGTAGCCATTCTCTGTGCACAGGAGATTGAAAATAAAATAGATGACATATTGGGCACACCACCATCACGTTCCACAGCTGTTCCTGTGGGATATCGTTCACTTGCTAATTCTATGAGACCCATTGAACCAATTATAGATCACATAGTAACTCCACACAACCTAGGTCAAACTACCAATCCCACCACCTCCCATATTATGTCTGTTTGCAATATTCCCAGGTCTTTCACACCTGGGGCTCAACCTTCAATTCTTGTTTCATCACACCTTCTAGTGTCGGGGGGAAACCCCCATCACGACCTACGTTATCTGGCACCAGAATTGTATCTAGTCAAGGACAGACCTCTGGTATAGATCAATCCACAGTTTATCTCCCTCCCACCCACACTGTGGTTAATCCCCCATCTAGTTCAGGTCAGCCCTTGGAAGCAGGGAGACGATCCAAAAAACCATGTCATGACATTCCATCTGTGGTGTTATTCAAACTCCCTTATGGATGATTTAGTTCGTTTAAGAATCTTTCTGTGAACTTTGACCGATACAGCTGTGAAATGGTATATTGAACTTCTGCAACACTCATTTGTGGATTTTGGCTCGTTGGAAATTGCATTTTTTACACACTTTCAGCTTCCTATTCATCATGAAACGAGTACTGATCTCTTAACTTCTCCACGACAGAACAGATCCACCCACATATCCGATCATATCCATGAGTGGAGAAGGCAGAGAAGACTTATTAAGGCTCCTATTCTAGATCAGTTATTAGCTGATTGGTTTACCAAATCTTTGTTGCCTCCGATTGCCCGAGATGTGGCTATGGGTGGTGTCGTTGGTGAAGAGCAAGCCATTAGTCGAGCCTAGTATTTGGAATTGGTCTATTTCCAGTCTGGAACTTTATATGACTTGATTCCTCAAGCTCCTCACCCAAGCACCAATCTTGCAAATCCACCAGTAGAAGTCACTATTGATGGGATTGTTGGTTCACTCTAGTCCCCGTTAGTAGCAAAACCTGCCAAGAAACCCCAGACTACCAACCCTAATCCTTCGACTCCCAAGGTTTCTATTGAGGTTAATTCTATTCAGAGTATTTAAACCTCTGTCAATAATAAAAAGAAAGGTAAAACTAAAAATAAAAAACCTAGAAACCAACAGAAAAACCCAAAACCAACCAACAATGATAACGATAAAGGGAAAAGAAAAGAAAAATATCCCATGTCTGCTATGCGAAGGTGACCATTTCACAAAAGAGTGTCCCCACTGAGACGAAATCACCCAATTTTTGAAAACAAATCCCGCACCCACAGTTCTCATGGATCCTTTTCCCTCTCAACAACAACTGATAGACCACATGTCTAATCAAGGAAACTCTAGTCCGTCAGAGGAAATTCATATGATGTCATCGGATACCATTAGTCTGCAAACTCGAAGTTAGAATTACAACAAATCTACAGACAAGAAAGAAGACCATTCTTCTTTAGGGAAATCTCCCTCTACTGCTTCTCCTGAATCCTCGTCTATTGTCCCCCTAACCATCAAGAAGCCCACTCTCGATATGATTTTTCATCCACCCAAGAGTACTCTTAGGAAGGCTATTTTTAACTCTAATGCCCAAGAAGTTCAATTTTATAATGTAGTTGAAGATCTTGCTCAGGAACCATGTGCAATGTCTACCTTGGAAGTGCTCCAAAGTTTTCCTACACAGTGCAAAAACCCGTTAACTACGTTAGGAGCTTTAGACCTAGACAATTCTAATTTGATTCATTTCAATGTCGAGAACTATAAGTCTAGACTACCTCACAAACTTGCTTTCCAAATCATCATGAAAGTAGTTGGAAAGAAAGTCTTTAGGATTGTCTTAGACGAAGGAGGTTCAACTTCGGTTTTGTCCCTATCTTGTTGGAAAGCTATCGGATCTCCCGAGCTTGTAACATCACCTACGACTCTGAAGGCCTTTGATGGATGAGGTTTCCAGCCCCACAGTCTCATATCAGCCCTTGCAGTCGAGCTTGGGAGAAAAAATATTTCTATTCAAGTATAAGTAGTGGACGCCTCGTTAGATTACAACCTATTTCTAGGAAGAAATTGGTTTTACGCCATGACTGTTGTCGCTTCGACAGTATTCCAAACAGTGCAATTTCCACATCTAGGGAGAATTGTTACTATTGATCAGCTTGATTTCTGTATGCCAGATGTTACGACCTCTACAGCTAATAACATCCCTATGTTAGGCCATTCCCCTCCTCCTTACCAATCGATTGGGGTAGGCATGTTGAAGGATTCATCTCTTATGGGGATTTTCCCCTCCAGTCCTCCTAACACAGATACATCGACAGTGAATATGATTAAATATTTTGATTGTGATCCCAAGGGAAAACAAATTGTTGATTCCACCTTGTTGAGTCCACATGAAGAAATGTACAAAACCATTCAAACCCTTTTTGATGATCACACTGATGACCTTCATCTAGTGGCTTCGGATCCTTACCACCTGCCTTACTGGTTAGAACCATCTCTTCCTGTTCTGGATTATCTCTCTGAGACTTTTTCCTCCAATGATTCCATTATATATATTATGAATACGAATGAGTCCATTTGGGAGGATCATCATCATATATCCCTGTTCCTCCTCAACACCAGTTCGGTTAACCATGACTTTACATCCTTGTTTTCCATTGATATTGTCAAAGCACCTCAAATTCCTATATTGTTGCAAGACATAGATTCTAAAGGAAACCTTTGCAACATTAATTAGACAAATCTGATTGACATATCAGCCAAGCCTGGTACCATCGAGCATGTTCACATTGGGTAGGACTGCTCGACAGATGAATCTGAAGCATACAAGGAAATTTTCAAAGAATTCCACAATATTTTTTCTTGGTCCTATGAAGAAATGTCGGGGATAGACCCATCCATTATGGTCCATGAAATTAAAACCTATCCCATGGCCAAACCTGTCAGGAAAAAACTAAGGCAAGACCATCTGCAGAAGGCCACAGCTATTAAAGCTGAGATAGAGAAACTTCTCAAAGCTGGGTTTATTTATCCCGCACCCCTGATAGAATGGGTATCGAACATTGTCCCTATCAATAAAAAGTAAGGCACCATTATAGTCTGTATCGATTTTAGAGACTTGAATAAAGCTTGTCCCAAGGATAACTTTCCTACTCCACATATCAATCAGATTATCGACAAATGTGCTGGAAGTGTCATCTTCTCATTTATGGATTGATTTTCTAGCTATAATTAGATTGAGATATTACCTACCAATCAACACAAAACAACATTAATTTTCCCATGGGGAACCTTTGCGTATAGGAATTTACCTTTTGGCTTGAAAAATGCTGGAGTGAATTTCCAGTGTGCGATGTCTTGTGCGTTTCATGATATTAAACATATTATTGAACCATACCTTGAGGACCTCCCTGCTCATTCACAGCGATGGGAGGACCACCCTGGTCATCTTAGAGATATTTTCTTGAGATGCCGTCATTATAATATATGGCTCAACTCACAGAAATGTGTTTTTTGCATTGAGATGGGACGTTTGTTAGTTTTTGTGGTCTCTAAGGATGGCATCTAGATAGACCCTTTGAAAATTGCCACCATTTTATCTCTACTAGCCCCAACCAATCTTCTCGAACTCCAAAGTTTGCAAGGGAAGGAAAACTTTCTCCGCCATTTTGTGTGTAATTTTGCAGAGAAAACACATGGTTATATGCGTCTCCTCAAGAAGGACACTCCAGTATTCTGGCATGACCAAGTCCAATGCACCTTTGATAATCTCAAACATGCTTTGACTCATTCACCCGTGATACACCCCTCGTATTATTCAAAGGACTTTCTCTTGTATATTGTTGCCTCTGCTACAACCATCGCTATGGTTTTGGTGCAGGAAAATCCCAACAGTCAGGAGCACATGATTTACTATGCCAGTAAGAATCTTATGCATTTCTAAACCCGATATTCATTCGTGGAGAAGTTAGCATTGGCCACGATCATTGCTGTAAAAAAATTTCCTCACTACATTTTGCTCCGCACAACCACTGCATTGGAAGACTAGAACCCTATGTATTACATCCTGACTCGTCAGGTGCTCGGGGGCAAGTACTCCTGATGGATATTCATACTACAGGAGTTTGATATGGAATTTGCCAAAGCCACATCAAATAAATCCTTGGTCTTTGCTGAGCTCATGTGTGATATTCCCTGTGCTTCGATGGAATCTGAGCCCAGTGATTCATTTCCTGATGAATTCTTGTTCCTGATAAACATTACTGACCCATGGTATGGAGATATTCTTACTTGTCTCCAAACACAAATATTTCAGCCAAATCTATCTCGTGACGATCACCGCCGTATCTGTCACCATGTGAAATACTACCTCATCCTGAATGATACCTTGTATAGACATGCGATTGATTCTATTCTTTGGCGATGCCTCACCCATGAGGAAGATGAACATGTGTTGAATGATTGCCACTTTGGAGCATGTGGCGGTCATTTATTTAGGATGGCTAGAGCCTAGAAAATCCTTCGCACTGGCTATTTCTGGCCTTCAGTCTTTAAAGACTATCATGAGGTTGTTAAGAAATTCCCACCTTGTCAACATTTTTATCCCAAAAAGCACTCGCATCCCTCTCCACTACACCCCGTCATTGTCATTGGCCCATTTTCCAAATGGGGGATTGATTATATGCATTGTAAGCCTACCTCAGCTGGGGGGAATGGTTACATCATCGTAGACGTTGACTATTTTACAAAATGGGATGAGACCATGCCTACATACGGAAGATGGTAAGACTGCCGCTCTCTTCCTGTTCAATCATATCATAGCTAGATTTGGAGTCCTGTAGTCCATTGTTACTGATCATGGATCACATTTCCGTAATCAAATGATGGAGGAACTAAGAGCCAAGCTAGGTTTTCTCCATGAAAACTCTATGCCATATTATCCACAAGCTAATGGTTAGGTAGATGCCATTAAAAAAGTTTTGAAAACTATTCTTCATCGGATGGTTGGAGACCATAAATCCAACTGGCACCACATCCTTTTCTTCACTCTTTGGGATTATAGGACTTTGGTGAAAACAACTACTGGTTTCACACCTTTCCAGCTTATTTATGGACTCGAAGTTGTCTTACCAATTCAGTGTCAGATTCCATCCTTAAAACTTGTCGTTGAACTTCTTCGAGACACTTCCGCAGAGGAAGAGAGATTTTTTTACTTAAACAACCTTGACGAAACTCGGAAAGATGCTGCCTTGGCTAATGAGGCACACAAGAAACATGTCAAGGCACAGTATGATAAATCCGTCCAACCTCATGCCTTTAATGAGGGTGACCTAGTTTTGACTTACGACTAGAGATATGACAAACTAGGGAAAGGAAAGTTCAATTCCATGTGGTATGGTCCTTTCATCATTTCTAAAGTTTTAGAGAAAGGGGCCTACGAGCTCGTTGACTAGGATGGAATCCCTTTAGGGAAATCACGCAATGGGTTGTACCTAAAGAGGTACTATGCCTAGGTATTTCTTGGATAGTATCTTGTATATATGTATATCGCTTGACTTTCAGTGTGCTTTGAGTATTTTCAATATGGTTTTGAGTTTAGTGTCCACATCTTTTTATACCATGTTTTGGTCATGCAGAGCAGATGGCTTTCTACGGCTTCGCTGATGGTGCTTTTTGCCACACCTTGAATCTTGCCTCAGCTGCTTGGGTCCTCTATTCCCCAGCTGAATATTTGGTCAATTCAGGAGCAGTTTGTATTGGTCCCGTTACCAACAACATCGCTGAGTATCAAGCAGTCATAGGTCTTCTGACTGAAGCTGCCTCCCAAGATGTTTGTAATCTAGTAGTCTTTTTGGACTCACACTCATGGTTTTTCATCTAAACCATGTTTATAACATTAGAAATATTGTGCTTCTCCACCTCTTTCAGAGGGAACTCTTGTTAGAAAGGTCATTCGAAACCATCACCTATAGGCATATACCTAGGGAACATAATGTAGTTGTTGACTCATTAGCTAATTACATCCTATATTGGCATATTGCCCATTCATGACATTAAAATCAAACACGGTTCATTGTAAATAAACAATTAAAGACACATAAAACTCATGTAAAATACATCCACCATTTGAGACATATAAACACTAGGTAAGAGTCTGTATATATATATATGAACATGTTTACAAAAAATAGGTCACGAGACCTCATTTGAAGCATGTAGGATTTCAGGTAAAAACCACCAAACAAAATCCTGAAGCTATCAGCTTTTAGTAGATACATCATGCATACATCATCTAGTAATTCTATTGGTAGCACATCATTGCCCGGGCTACTCTACATAGCAGTCTACTAAACCGACCCGGTACTCCTGCTGTAGGTCTCTGATACCTCAGAGGGAGGTCATCAATGGAAGCGTCAGGGATGTCTAGGGTCAACCTATCCATGTTTTCCTCTAACTCCTCGGTCACATCATCACCCTACAGTACAAAGTGGGCTCCAGCCCATCTATCCAATGGGGAAACTCCCACAGGTCATGCTGCTCCAATGTCTGCATGAAAATATTCAGGTCTAGTTACTTAACATAAAAAATATAAAACATTAAAATACATACAAACACTATTTCCATTTAGGGTTTCTTTCTTCTTACCAATGTCACCCCACTGTCCACCAGGTGGGAGCAGTAGGTCAGGGCCTCCACTGAAGTCCATACCTGCATAAGAATAATCCTCCACCACAAGGATTTGATCTCTGAGACATCAAAATAACGAGCCATCGAACTTCACCTTCCCCCTTCCCGCTCCAGTACGGGCCATAATCCTAACCCACCTCTGCATGCGAGGGTCCCATGCTCTCAGCTCTGTAAAGACCACCTGGGGTTGTGGTACCTGCTCGAAAAAGAAGCAGGATAGAATGGAACCAAAACCAAATTGCTTTAGTTCCCCTTGCCGACACTTGGTCAGCTGATCCTAGAATATTGGAAGCAGGGCTTCCGCCCAGTTAAACACTGTAGGCACCATGGCCTCTATGGCATAGAGCATATGTTCCATAGAAGCCTAGTGCATTCCCTGGATTCCCACCACTCTCTGCATTGTAAACAATACAGTCTGTAGAGGTCCATCCATCACTGCCCTTATGGGGATTTTCTTCCCTGATGTCCTTATACATGGAATACAGTGACGGTCTATCAACTCTTGTGTGCTAATATCCCCTCCTCGGGAAATTGTCAGCGAGATGGGGGCACCCCATCTCAAAAGTCCAGTCAAGAAGTAGATATCCTCTACCTCAACTATCAGAATATGAGCCTCAACCTCAAATTGTTGTTGCTCTAGATTCCACATCCGGAGTATATGCTCAAGCAATCACTTGTGTGATACCATACTGGGAGTCCGAAAGAATTTTAGGATTCCACAGTCTTGTAATGCGGCTATGCAACCCGCATTCCTTTCTACAAAAGTGTCATCGTTATCATGCTTTCTTTCTTTCCATATCACCATTTTTTATCAGCAAGAGGCTGCCAAAAACAATCACAAGACCTATTAGACTCATTCTTAATCATTCAAATCAAAAGAAATGATCTAGTTTTGCTTGTGTCAATAGTTTTACATCTTCATGGCCGGCACCGCTTATGTGCTACTGATGACAGGCGGTGGCACCGCCTGTGCGCTTTATTTTTGGCACGGTTCTAGCGAGGTACCGCATATCCCGCAAGGGATAAGTGCGGTGCTCGCTCCCACGATTTTAGGGCTTGCCATACAAGCCCAAAACACCATTCAAAATCAAAATTGAGACTATGAAAAGGAAGAGTAGGGTTTGAACTATTACCTGGAACTGATGGCGCTCGAATCTGACGGTGGAAATTCCCGATATCAGCAATTGAAGATCTGACTAGGAAAGTGCTCCAAATGCTCTCCACTATGGGTAAATAGTAAAATGATTTGATTTTTCACTATTTACATGAATTTTATATACATTTTTGGGTTTGACATGCTATAGTTTTGATTTAAAATCACTTATTAATCAAAATTTATCAGTTGTAATCCCTTAATGTTAGTTATTGGTGCATTTAACACTTGTTTTGAGTTGTTACGGGATAGAAGAACAATAGCAGTAGAGTCTTGGGAGTTCATTTTTGAATTTTTCGTACTACGATAAAATGAAAAAAGTCATTGAGCATTTATTATGACACTTTGGTCACGCTCTCAAAACCCAATATCAAAGGTCCGAGTCCGCTTTCGATTCTTTTCAGGCTCGTAAAATCTCTCATAGTGAAAAGAGACCTAATGGAGTCTTCTTTAAACTCTTTTCGGGCTCCTTAAATACGAAAATATCGTCGAGCGATCTTGTCTTCTTCACGCTCGTTAAAGCATTTAAAGAGTCATCTCTCTGATGGTAGGTTATCTCGTTTTCGGTTCAGATAGACTATTTGCGAAAAAGGAACACTCCATCCAACCATGACTAGAAGAGTTCTCTAAGGTATGATTTTATACTTTTTTGGGCCTTAGGGACTAAATCATACGAAAAAGGACCTTTTGGAGTCTTCTTCCATGGTCGTTCAGACTCTCTAAACATGAACGATACCGAGTTTTCTTTCATTTGGACTCGTTAAATTAAACATTGAGAGACCCATTTTTGGGAATGAACCCCTCCTCTCTCAGGTTCATAAAACATATGAGTTTGGACTTGTCTTCAGATGAGCTATACCGAGTGTTTGTTACCCTATTTGAACTCGTAAAACCGAAAAGAGGCACTCATCAATCATGATGGGGAAAATGGGAAGGGAATCATTTTTGCAAATAAATGGCAATATTTTGTCATTACCTTTGAACATGGCATTTGTATGCATATCATTTCAGTCAATTGGGTATTCAGCTGATCTCCGTGATGATCCACTTTCATGAGTCATGCCACTCCTTTGAGTCTTTCGAAAGAATGCATTGTCCACTGTCACACTGTGTGTTTGTCCTATTTAGTCATTCTACGAAGTATTTTGTTGTGCCACCCGATGTTCAAAGGGAAGTTGAAGAAGTTTTTCCTCTGCAATCAAAACGGTTTCTGTGTCAGTACCTTTGAGTCAATCCTATGGTTACTACATTCACATCATTCTAGAACTATGTTCCGAGTTTCATGTCGTCGATGTGGGATTCATCATGGCCCTCCAGAGACGAGACCTTTCCCATCGACATCAGCTCATCATTTGAGAAATAGTATTAGAAACAAAAACTTAGTACCTTGAGATCTATATGCCTTAATGACAGATTCTCTCGCTCTCGACATAGGTTCACATCATTGACCTTTGATCGATAGAATCTACTGGGTGTTTGACATCATGACATCTATTCACACTTAGTAGATTCTACTAGGGTACCTTGGGAATCATTGACATCAATGGTGATCTCCCTCACACTTGTTAACGGTTCACATCATTGGCTGGTAATCAAGTGGTTTCTACCATGTTCAACTTTAGATCATTGTAATCACATGGATAGAATCGTACTTTGCGGAAGACGGGACGAAGACCTTGGGTATTTGTTTAAAGCACTCATTGCTTTTCCCTAGGTTGTGATGGATTTTTATATATCTAGCATGGATCCACATTTGTATGGTCATGACTATGCTCAAATTTGCATCTGTATGACATAGATCTACGTTGTATGTCTGGTGTATATGTCCAAGATTGAGTCCTCTATCACATGGATCTATGCTGTATTCTATTAGCCATGCTTCTTTATTCCTCCCATGGTTCTGCCTTGTATTGGTCTGAAGCCATGAATTAGTTACTTGTGTCTATGATTCAAATATATTGATGTACTACAGATGCCTACTTGATGACATGCTCTGATTGAGCTGACATTTTCACCTCAAAGTGACAACTTGTTCTCTCAAAGATCTCGTTTATCATATCCCTCTAAGACTCATGCATTGGGGAGCATTCTATTATACCCAAATCTTATCAGCACCATGTGATAAGACCTTTGAATTACATGTTTGCCCTTAATCCCAACACTTAGAGTGGAAATCTACTCTGTTTTTCAATTCTACATGAAAAAACTCAGCACCGCTCTTTCCCTATGAACCATGAGTGGTACCTTGCTTGCATTGCTTGCATCCTATTTTCCATAAGCAGTCCCACCACCTGTGGCCTTTGGTCTATAATCATTTCTCATCTAAACCACTCTGTCATAAGAGAAGAAAAGCGGTACCCTGGGTAAAATGGGAAAAATAGAAGTTTCTCGAGGCTTCTAGATCATGAGCCTCGTGTCCTCCCTTATCCCTATCATTTTGGGTCAGTTGAGCTCGAGATCCCCCATCATAGAATCTTAGAGGCCACCTCATCCACAAATCTCTCAACCATTCCTATCCATTGAGCCTTATAATTACAAGCTCATGTCCATGGTTGAGGGGGAAAACTATAGAGGTATTGTTATGCTGTTGGATTGACTGCTTGGCCCAAGCCATTGGAGAGCATAGAGAGCAAAGTTGGAGCTTATGGGGATGAAGTGTTTGTCTTGTGGAGATGCTTGTTGACACTAAGGCTTGATTGGTTGTAAACTTCTCCATACATCTTTAATGCAAAGCTAATTTCCGTCCTACATTAAGGTTGTTTTGATTTTGCATGTACATGTTGTTAGATTCCTTAGTCAATAACATAGATAAGTAGATGATTTTATGGTAGCTTTGATGTGTTTGCATGTTTGATCTATTTGTAGGTACATAGGTTCACTATCGAAGCAGCATTCCAGGTGTCTACGAAATCCAGGGAAGGTCTTCATCCTTTGTCGTTCACTCATTTGTTATGGATCTGAACCATTCAGACCAAAGGAACAGCTTCTGTCCGCAGAAGGTGAAATATTCCTGGTTACACATGGGTAAGTGCATGTTTGAGATTATCAAATGTGCATTACGTGAAATCATTCTAGATGAAAGGGGTATCTTTCTTGAGCAACCTCATAAAACCATGTGTCCTTTCTGCATAATTGCAGACAAAATGACGTAGAAATTTTGCCTTCCCTTGCAAACTTTGGAGTTCAGTTACGTTCGTGGGAGTAGGTACGGCTAATATAGCTTCAATTTTCAAGGGATCTATACAGGTGCCATATTTGGAAACAATAAAACCAAGAATTTGGCCAGATTCTACACAAAAAACACATTTATGGGGATTTAGACGAATATTAAAATGACGACATCGAAGAAACACAGCTCTCAGATGATTGACATGAATATCCCACTGCTTGGAATGAGCAGGCAGGTCGTCAAGATAGGGTTCCACAACATGTTTAATGTCATGAAAAGCATATGACATGGCACGTTGGAATGTCATGCCAACGTTCTTTAAACTGAAAGGAAGTTTACGATAAGCAAAATTTCCCCAAGGGAAAATGAATGTCATATTGTGGTGATCCGATGGGAGAATCTCAATCTCATTATAGCTGGAGAAGCCATCCATAAAGGAAAAAATAATGCTTTCAGCACATTTATTGATTATCTGATCGATATAGGGAGTGGGAAAGTTGTCTTTTGGACAAGCTTGATTCAAATCCCTAAAATCGATACAAACCCTAATAGTACCCTGTTTTTTATCACAGGGACTATGTTGGACACCCATTTAGTTAATGGTACGGTGTAAATGAAACTAGCTGTGAGAAGTTTCTCAACTTCTTCTTTAATAGCGAATGCTTTTCTTGGATGGACCTGTCGTAGTTTCTGATGGATGGGTTTGGCATCTAGGTAAGTTTTGATCTCATGAACAACGATACAGGGATCAATCCCTGGAATTTATTCATATATCCATGTGAAGACATCTCTAAATTCCTTGAAAAGGGTCATGTATGTTTGAATCTCTTCAGGTGAAGAATTCTGCCCTATGAAAATGTTCTCGAAAACACCAGGTTTCACGGATATGTCTACAGGCATAGTTTTTGCAATGTTGCATAAATTTCCTTCAGAATCGACACTACGAGTGAGGATTGGAGACTGAGGGTTGAGGGCTATACCAGCGTAGATCCAAATCCTAGGCTCTATCAAGTGCCGAGATGGATCAAATCTCTCGAGGTGCAAACCTCATCTTAGGTATCCATTGATCTGATTTAAACCAAAAGACACATCTTTTTATTTAAGGTCCACATATAATTTTATTATTATCAATATTTAATATTATTTATGGCCGACATATAATATTTTTTATGATTTTTTATTTTGTTAGGAACGATTACATCATTTCCCCACACATGGTTTTAAAACCATATGCAAGGCCCTCCTACACTCATGGGTTGTTTAGGAGGCCTTGCACATGGTCTTAAAACCATTTGCAAAACCCTCCTAAACCATGTACAATAAAACCATGGGTTGTTTAGGAGTCCTTGCACATGGTTTAAAAACCATGTGCAAAGCCTCCTAAACCATGTACAATAAAACCATGGGTTGTTTACAATGCCTTGCACATGGTTTTAAAACCATGTGCAAGGCCAACATTTTTTTGCGAATAATTATTGATTTTGTGTTTGTTTCTTGACCCACATTTTTTTTTACAGATAATTAAATTTTTACATTTTTATTGTTTTGTTAGGTAGGAAGATTACAGCATCTCCTCCATATTAGATTGTTTTTGTGGCTAACATTTATTTTGGCCTATTAGAAAATTTATTTTTTATTAATAAAAATAAGGAAAGTATTTTTTATTTTGCGTTACAAAATATCTCCCATAATATTCATTATCACTATTATTTTTTTCCGACATGTTACAAACATTGCATCGCTTTACATGATCTCTCCCATAATATTAACTAGCACTATTTTTTTTTGCTGACATGTTACAAACTTTACTAATGTTAAATAACGTTACAAGATCTCTCCCATAATATTCATTATCACTATTATTTTTTGCCGACATGTTACACACGTTAGTAACATTACATCACGTTACAAGATCTCCCCCATACTAGGCTATAGAGCAACTCTCGGCGCAATAAGATGAAACCGTATAGGTGAAGTGGTATTCTACCATATGGAAAGGGGGAAGGAAAGAAGATCTGTGATGATAATCTTCCCAAGGCATCTCTTCTAATGACATAACTTCCATAATAGATTCATTTGTAGGAAGTGTGTGTGAAAGATAATCCAGAGATGGGGAGGGGTTTTCAAGCCAATATGGCATGTGATAGCGGTCTGAGGCCACCAATAAATGGTCATTGATGGGGGAATCACTGGTAGCTTGAATTGCATTGTAAATTTCTTCAAAAGAGGAAAAGGATGTTGATTCATTAGTAATTTCTTTTCCTTTGTCTGCATGAGAGGTAGAAATCATGTTAATAGATGCAGTTTGTGAAGCAGAAGGAGGATCAGATGAGGGAAAGACTCCCATTAGTGAAGAAATTTTGATAAGACCTACTCCATTGTCCGTATACTGTGGGGTGTTCAGGAGTGGAACACTATTTGCATCATTTTTAATGGCACTATGTGTGATGAAATCTAACTGATCAACAGTAACAATCTTTCCTTGGAATGGGAACTAGATGATCCAAAAAACGGTTGATGCTACAACTTTCATAGCATAAAACTAATTACGACCTAGGAATAAGTTGTCCCCCAGTTCAATATGAATGGAGACTGACTTGCCCCCAAGTTCAACATGGATGGCACGTAGTAATCCATAGTGTTAAAAGCCGCAACCATCAAAAGCCTTAAGGGTGGTAGGTGAATGATTAATTTATGGAGAACCAATGGCTCTCTAGAAAGATAAAGACATAACTGATGTAGAGGAACCCTCATCTAAAATGGTACGAAGAATAGTCTTTCCAACAATATTGGTAGCAATCTGGAAAGCTAACTAATGTGAGAGTCTCATCTTGAAATCATCCAGTTTGAAAGTGATGATATTTCGATTCTCAGCATCTATAGCTCCAAGGGTAGTAAGCAAGTTTTTTCCATTAAGTTGGGAAGGTTTGAAGTACCTCTAAAGCTGACATAGTGCAAGGTTCCTGGGATAAATATTCAACAATATTATAAGATTTGGTGGCACGAGCGTTAGGATTGATTATGGACTTACATAGAGTACCCTTTGGTGGACGGAAAATTGCTTCTGGAATAGGGTTTTTAATATGAAGACCATTATTAGGAGGAGGTGTGGAAGTTGAGGGTTTTTTAGATGGAATATCATTAGGTTTATTTTCTAGAGGAGGGTCATAACTATGTGACCTTGTATTTAAATTAACCGTTTCACTCGACATCATTCGAACTTCATCCATGGACGAAGAAGTTTCATTTAAGGACTTATGATCAATTAACTGTTGTTGGGAAGGAAAAGGATCTTTCAACACTGTTGGGGTGGGTGAAGTTTTCAAAAACTTACTAAATTCCTTACGATGGGGAAATTATTTTGTAAAATGGTCACCTCCACAGATTAAACAAGGAAATTTTACCTTTCGCTTACCTTTTGAATCAGCATCCGAGTTCTGTGTTTTGTTTCCTTCCTGTTGATTATTAGGTTTTTAGATTTATTTTTTCCTTTCTTCTTTCCACTGGAAGATTCATTTGATTGGACCGTGTTTACTTCAGTGGAAGCAACAGGAGAGGGTGCAGGTTTGGTAGATGGTGGTAGTTGATTTGACGAAGTGGCGGTTTGATTTTTTTTCTTAGAAGATTTATCAGCCGTTTGCGTTTGAACTAAACCAAGTATGCAATCAGCAGGTGGTTCAGTTGCGGGTATTGATGGATCAGTTGTAGGTCGAAGAGCATGGGGAATCAGATCATATAGATTACCTGACTAGGAGTAAACCAAGTCCAAGCACTGAGCACAGCTAATAGCTTGCTCCTCAATAACAACGCCTCCCATGGAAACATATCTAGCAATAGGTGGATGTAAAGACTTTCTAAATCAATCCACGAGCAACTGATTAGGAATGGGGGCCTTAACTAACATTCATATTCATCTCCATTCATGGATATTATCAAAGATGTGAGTTGATGTGGTTTGTTGAAGTGAAGTCAAAAGGTATGTACCTGTTTCATATCAGATTGGCAATTGAAAGTGTGTTAAAAATGCCATTGCTAAGGCATTGAAGTCCCAAAAAGAGTGCTATGGTAACTCGATGTACCACTTTGCGGAAATACCAATGAGGGTTCTTTGAAAAAGCATTAGACAGATTGAGCCATCCATTAAATAATTGGATGAACACCATAAATGGAATGTCATCACATGGTTTTTTGGATCTTCACCGGGTTTTCCATCAAACTTGGGTATATCGGAAGTTAGCTTTACAAGAATGGTAGGATAAGAGGGGTCATGATGGATTGGGTCATTTATCAATTTGATAAGTTTGGTAGATCTAAAGTGGCTAGAAATGGTAGTTGTTGATTTGGTTGTGGATACTGGTAGTACTGGTATGGAATTTGCTGGCCAATAGAACCATATGCAGATTTATAGATGGTATGGATGATGCCCTCGAAGCTTGTTTAAAAGGTTGTTGATTTCCAGAATTTCCATGAGGGGACAACAGTGGTATTAGTATAAGGGATGACTACTGTAGGTTGTGCTACAGCTACAACTTTTCCTAAACTAGCAATAATTCCACTAACAGATGACGTAATTCCACTAGAGTGTGCTGACATAACTTGATTTTTGTATTTCCTCCCAACCATAACTGGTATGGAAGGCCTAGTAATGGGGCCAGGATGTGAGACTGTAGGATTGTCATTTGGACTTGGATGACCTTGAAATGGAATTTATTCAATAGGACCTAACACTTGGGCTAGTGAACGATATCCTTCATGCCATGGGTTGCGATAAGCCTCACCATAGGTTGGATGACCTTCAGGAGAAGGTTTAATTTCAGATAAAAGCCAAGGATCTATATTACTTGGTAAATGATCCGACATAGTTTCATAACATGACACAGGTGGAGGAATGATTCTTTCTACTCTCTTTGAAAAGTTACGAGCTCGATCGAGAGATGCATTAATTCTTCACTATTCCTGCTCTCCCAAAGGAGGATTCCCTAGTGAAGGTATAATAACCCCGAATTTAGAAATAGCTTGGCCCATAGAGGTTCTCCAAAAAGGAGCATCTGGGCCATAATATGGTGGAGTAGGACTATCAACACGGCCTCCAATGGCGAATGCATAGAAGCATCAGCCGCAGGAGGGAGTTGAACCAAAGGACTTGTAAAAATAGTGAAATATTCTTTGGTTTCACTAGCTAGGGTGGTTCCTATAGGAACATTAGTAGAATCTAGTTGTTCCATGGTTACCCCTTCTTGTCCTTACATGGTAGGAGGAGAGTCAGGAGATAAACCCTGCAATCTATGAGATGGAATTATCACAAGTTGCTCAGCCATGGTGGTGGCTGAAGTTACCTAATGTAGGTCAAAAAAGGAGAAAAACACACAAGTGAAACCTACGCAAAGATAAAGGTCACAAGCAGACTTAAGTGATAGGACAAGTTTAGAATAGCCAGTCTCTCACCACGATTGTCAAGTAGGTACAACTTGTGATATACCTCAGGGGTACGTGCATAGTAGTCTCCCCGAATGTTTTCTTTAGTGTATTAATCCACACAAGATGGCCAAAGGGATTTTATCATATGGTCAGGGTATCCTAGTAGGGTCTCCCGATATATGCAAGGTAAATGGGAGCTCAAATCGGTTGTAGTGCTGTCTAATGCACAAACGTTCACAAGTGGCCTTCCGATATACAATCAAGTACGTGAAGTACCTTTCTATATACCTCAAGGGTACGTGAAAGGCCATTTGATATACCGATGGTATGTGGAAGAACCGTGCCAGTCGCCGGTTGTAGTGCGGACAAGTAACGACAACTCCTACGCTTAACAATGCCCAAAGATGTCACTAACCTATCACTAAAGTTTCTATACAATTTTTATACCTAAAGCTACTGTTAATTTTATTTGGACGATTAGGTGAATGTTTGTGGAATGTTGTCTCCAATAATGCAAATTAATCTAAATGTAGATGCATTTTTTTGACTTCGATGAGAACTAACTAGGGTAAGGAAGAAACCTTTTTCTTTTCTTTTCAACAATAGAACAAAATAAAGTTGTTTTCAACAACAAAACAAGATCCAATAAACAAATGTAAAGGAATTCCTTTCGAACACAAAAACTCTTTCAAACAAGCACTCTAAAGTTTTTGAAAATGTAGGAGAGAAGCCTCTAACGTGCATGCAAAACTAACTTCTGCTACAATGTCAAAAAGACCTTTTTTTTTGAATCACACATGCAAAATGGAAATGAAAATTTTTTGCAAGCATAAACAAGAAAAAAATAAAATGATTTTTTTGGTATTTTTCTAGAAAATATGAGGCACACAAAGCAGTATTTTTCAAAGGAAACTAATCTTCTAGGAAGAGGCTATAGTTTCTCTTTTCAAAAGGAAATTTTCAGAGACTTCACTAAAAAAACAAAGGTGAACTATGTGTTCTCTTTCATCTATGACAATGCAAAACATAATTTTTTTTGGATCTAAGCTTAGACGGAGAATCAGACTCACAAAAACCAGTGAACCAGATAACGAGCAAGCAAGTAGACCAAACTGAAAGAACTCAGAGGACAGGACAAATTACAATTTTGAACAAAAAATTTGTAAACAGGTAGTTTTTGAAGACGTATCTCTGCGCACTGAAGGGCACTACAATAGGGCACCCAGGCTACTATGACGCTCCTAGCTTTCTGCAAACAGGCATCGTCGACACTTTGTCAAGCAAAGGAGAAGGCGGTGTCAGCGCTTTGGTCAAGAAGAGAAAAGGCGCCCTAGGATGAACCAACGCTCTGTCATCCAAAGGGAAAAGCACCGCGGAACAATGGAGTGAAAAGGATAAAATCCTATAGGAGAAACCAGAAAGACTGAGCTGACTGAAAATGTTATATTTCTAACATTAAGCTAGCATTATATTAAGATCTTTAATTGAGATAATAACAAGCACAACGATCAAACACAAGAGACAATGAACATAGTGCTTTTCCTCGGGAAAACCATAAATGGATAAAACCCCTCAAATTCCTTAGAGATAGAATCAACACCAAAAGTAAAATCCCAAAACAGTAAGATGATCTCCCGATAGTAGTAGCCTGTTTATTCCTAGCCCCAGTGGCTTCTTCTTCCTCAGCTATGTGCTACAACTGAGTGTGAGTGAGTGTGTGTTAAGTAGAGAGACTCACTCTCTATTTATACTAATTCTTGACTTGACAATAACCTACTAGGGCCAACTTCTATAGAAGAGTCTAATAACCCTAGTGCCCCGGAACTGCAGGGACTTTAACCCTTGATCAATAGGAGGGTTACCCATAATGACTTGACATGACTTGTTTACATTATCGAACCTCCTGATAGGAACATTGAGGCATGACATGACTCAAGTACATTACAAACACATCCCGGAATAAACATCGGGGTAAAATACATAAGATATATGGATGAATACATTCCGACATTGCAAATACATTAACACTCCCTCTTAACTAGGAAGGTATTCTCTCAACACAATTTATTAGCACAAGTCTTCTTCTCTGTATCATCTGGATCATCATCGAGTCCTCGTCATCTTCAATTCATCTTCATTTTCAAGTCATCTTCATCTTCAAGTTATCTTCATCTTCAAGTCATCTTCACCTTCAAGTTATCTTCATCTTCAAGTCATCTTCATCTTGAAGTCATCTTCATCTTCAGATCTGGATCATCAATGGATCTGGATCATCACTACCGGATCATCATCACTAGATCATCATCACGAGTGCTATCTCATGATTCTTCTCATCACAGGAAGTTCTATAGAGCCAACCCTTTTTCATGCTGGTTGTAGGCCTAGCCTCCATGTAGGCCTTCTTCAGCGCTTATATCTGACACTAAGTCAGAATGGCCCACCCAAGACTTACATCTGACCATGAGAGGCACACATCCAACACCATGTTAGAAAGGAATGCCCAACACTCACATCTGACCATGCGGGAACATATCCCACAACCCTGTTAGAAAGGCCCAACACTCACATTTGATCATGCGGGAACACATCCCACAACCCTATCGGAAAGGCTCAACACTTATATCTAGCCATGCAGGAACACATCTTGCAACCTTGCTAGAAAGGATTTGCACTTACATCCAACCATGCATGAACACATCCTGCAACCTTGCTAGAAGGGCTCTGCACTTACATCCAGCCATGTAGGAACACATCCTACAACCTTGCTAGAAAGGCTCTGCACTTACATCCAGCCATGCGGGAACACATCCTGCAACCTTGCTAGAAAGGCTCTGCACTTACATCCAGCTATGCAGGAACACATCCTACAACCTTGCTGGAAAGGCTCTCCACTTACATCCAGCCATGCGGGAACACATCCTACAACCTTGCTGGAAAGGATCTCAACCCCAGTTTGAGGGTTCCTGGAAACTAACCAGGTGCCTCCATTCTCCCAGAGAATGGCATCAGCCCTTATATTTGATCAAGTGGGAACACATCCCTCAGTCACATCAGAATGGCCATGCACTCATATCTGATAATGTGACAACACATCCCACAGTCATATCAGAATGGCCCTCAGTCCCAGACTAAGATTTCCTGGTAATTGACCAGGTTCCTCCATTCCAAGAATGGCATTCAATGCTTATATCTGATCATGTAGGAACCAATCCTACAATCACATCAGAATGGATCAACACTCATATCTTACAAGGAAGGAACCAATCCTCTCACCATGACAGAATGGATTAGCCCCTACATCTGACCATGGAAGGAACCAATCCTCTCACCATGTCAGAATGGCTCATGGACTCATCACTTCCCCTTGGAAGGAACCTCAATCTAGAGAACACCAAGCTTCTCCCTGAAGTACTCAAACTTCATTCTGGCTATTGGCTTCATCAACACATCAGCTATCTGTTCATTCATCGCAACATATTGGAGCTTCACTACTCCTATCTGCACCATATCCTTGATATAGTGATACTTGATTTTGATATTATTCGACTTGTCATGGAACACCGGGTTCTCCGAAAACTTCACACAACTCTGCTTGTCGCAATATACACAAGTATCATCTAACTTGAGATCAAATAAATCAGACATTAGCTTCCTCAACCATACTGCCTCACAACTAGCTGAATAGGCTGCAAGATACTCTACTTCAGCTATACTCAGTTCCCCACAGGATTGCTTCCTACTAAACCTAGAGATCACACCTGATCCCATACTGAAGCAACACCCTAAAGTACTCTTCCTATCGATGGCACTGCCTGACCAATCTGAATCAACATAACCCTCTAGGTTAATCTTCTGATTCACCTCATACTTGAGCCCATAATCAAGTGTACCCTTTAGGTACGTCAAAATATTCTTTGCAGCAATCAAGTGAACATGTCTTGGATCTATCAGGAACTGGCTCAATGTGTTCACAACAAATAAAATATCTGGTCTCATGTTCGTTAGGAACATTAAGGACCCAATCATCTGACGATACATCGTAGCATCAACCGCTTCTGATGAAGCATCACTCAATAGCTTCAGGTTCAATGCCATAGGTGTGGTCATGGCCTTGCAGTCCATCATCCTGAATCTCTTCAGGATCTCTGCTGTATATTTCCCTTGTCCTAGGGAAATTCCATCTACATTCTACCACACCTCCATGCCTAGAAAATAATGCATCATACCCAAGTCCTTCATCTCGAACTCGACAGCAACCTTCCTCTTTGTATCAGCAATCAAACTATCCATACCTGTTACAAATAGATCATCTACATACAGTAGGAGCATCACTGGGTTGCCATATTCAACCTTGTAGTAAAGGTTGGAATCTGCTTTACTCTTGGTAAAGCCCAAACTGGATAGAAAGCTGTCAATTCTGCTGTACCATGTCCTATGTGCCCGTTTCAAATTGTACATGGATTTCTTCAATCTACACACATGAGACTCCCTGTCATGTGTCTCAAAATCGAGTGGCTACTCCACATACACTTCCTCATATACTACACCATTCAATAAAACAGTCTTGACATCCATCTAGTGTATCTTCCATTTCATCACTGTAGCCAGAGCAAGTATTGATCTGATGGAAGTGTATCTGGCTACAGGTGCAAAAGTTTCTTCATAATCTATTCCTTCTTTCTGGGATAAGCCACAAGCCACAAATCTTGCTTTATATTTTTCTATGCTACCATCTGCAACATGCTTGATCTTGTAGATACATTTGGAAGTTGCAACAGACTTCCCTTCTGGTCTTGGGATAACATCCCAAACATCATTCTTCATGATCGATTGATACTCTTCGATTGTAGCATCCTTCCATTCTTTATGTTCTGTCGTTTCTTCATAATTGGAAGGTTCTTTATCGATGAAATCACATAATAAGGCTACATAACTAGAGCAGGACCTTGTTCTCTTTCTTTATTTGTGATTCTCTTATGGAGCCCCATATTTTTCACCTTGGATAGCTTCTCGTACCCAAGCAGGTTTCCTCTTATGAGGATTCTTCTCTTGAGGTGGATCTAAAGGGTCTTGAGCTTCTTCTATTTCCCGATCTTCTTCTTGATATTCTTTGTTCATGGTTGTGTCATGAATTCTGGGTGCTTCTGTTTCTTCCGGTTCTTCAGCAGGTCTCTTTTTGGATTTTTTGTAGGCTGAGTCTTCGTCAAATGTTACATCCCTGTTGATATCGATCTTCTTGAATCCTGGGAAGTATATTCTATAAGCCTTCGATCTTTCAGAGTATCCCACAAATATAATATTCTTTCTTGAAGGATCTAACTTTGTCCTCTTTTCTTTTGGAATGTGTATGTACACTGGGTAGCTGAATATTCTGAGATGGCTGACTTCTGGTTTCTTTCCGGAAAAGACTTCTTCAGGTGTCTTTTTCTCAAGTACTCTATGTGGATTACGGTTCTATACATACACCGTTGTTCTGGCAACTTCTGCCTATATATGCATGGGAAGATCTTGATCATGAAGCATAGCCCTTATAGCTTCCATGATCATTCTATTCTTCCTTTCTGCAACCCCATTATGTTGTGGATTATATGGAGTAGTTAAATCCCTCTTAATCCCTGAATCTTTGCATAATGCTTTGAATTCATTTGAAGTGAATTCTCCACCATTATCTAATTGAAAGGTATTGATCTTCTTTTCAGTGTGGTTCTCAATCAAGGCTTTGAATTCCTTGAATTTGCTAAAAAAATCATCTTTGTTCTTCATGAAGTAAATCTATGTCTTCCTAGAAAAGTCATCAATAAAAGAAACATGGTATACATACCTGCTTAATGAACTTGATGACATTGGACCGCATATATCAGAGTGGATGATTTCCAAGATTCCTTTTGCCTTGATCTCACTACTTGGAAATGTCTTCTTTGTGTTCTTTCCTTTTGCACATCCTTTGCAGACTCCATCATGTTTTGCTTGAATTTCTGGAAGACCTTCAACAGCTTTGCTTGCAAGTGGTAGTGCTCTTTGTAATGCAAATGTGCAAGCCTTCTATGCCAAAGTTCATTTGGCTCTACTGTGTCATGGACTAAAGCTTGTTCTGGATTTCCCTTCAATTTGTATAGACCTCCCTCTTGTTCCCCAATCACTACTGCATAATCAAAAGTCTTTCTCTTTTGCCACATGAGAACTTGGCCATCTACAAATGCAACCCTCATGCCTTTTGCATCTAATGCAGATATGGAGAGGAGGTTATTCTTTAGTCCCGGTACAAACAATACATCTTGCATCTTCATATAATTTCCAGAGTCTATCTTATAGGAGGATTCCCCACTACCTTTTATTGGATACTGGTAGTCATCCCCAAGTTTCGTCTTGTGAGGTGAGTCATGTTTAGATAGTTTCACAAAGGATTCTTTGAATCCTATTATATGTTTGGAAGCACCACTGTCTATAAGCCAATGGTGAGATAGTTCCCGTGAGAGTGGAGATCACTTTCTTGTCTAATTCTCTTTTTGGAAGGTTCATCATCCTCTGTAGCATGAGCATGATGTCTTCTCTTGTTTCCCTTCTTCTTATGGGAGTTAATATTGTTTCTAGGACAGTCTTTGGAAAAGTGTCATCTTTCATCACATGTATAGCATCTTAATTTAGATAAATATTTTCTAGTGTTATCTCTCTCGTGGAAGTTCTTACTTCTGGAGTGATGAGAGCTTCTTTTTCTTTTCTTGGAGTAAACTATGAGAGATTGATCTTCACTTCCCATATTTTCTTCTCGAGCTGCTATCCGAGCTTCTTCTTGAGAGCATTCTTCCCATAGTTTGCTGAACTTGACTAACTTCTTTCTTGCATAGATTCCTTGAATAAAGGAGTCCCATGATCTAGGGAGACCATTCAAGGTGGTCATTACAATCTCTGCATTTTCCACTTCTTCATCTACTGCTTCTAGCTATTCCTTGATCTGAGAGACCCTTGTAAAGTAAGACTGGATGGTCTCTACATTTTGGATCTTTACATTCTTCAATTGGTTTCTCAGAGTCATCTTCCCCTTTATGTTCTTCCCTTCAAACAATTTGGTTAGGGCATCAAACATAGCTTTAGGTGTCTTTAGGGAGGACACCTGTGGTATGAGGTGATCCTTGATTGAATCAACAATAATCCTCTCTATCATAACCAACTTCTTCTTGTGTAAGGCCTTAGCCTCATCTCCCTCTAGAACTGGAACTTCCTCATTGATATAGGAAGCCAACTCATTTTCTTCCAGGACTAGGGAGATCCTATACTTCTAGGCTTAGAAGTTATCAGCTCCCTCAAGCTTTTCATCAAGCTTGGTATGATGAGACATATTAACTGAGAACCTCAAATGGAAATACAAAAGATTTAGATCTTACCATGTTAAGATGTCGGATCTGGATCCAGAGCTGAAATTTTGCAGTGTTGGTTCAGGAGTAGATTAGGGTTTGACTTTTCCATAGTTCTATCCAACCAAATGCTTTGATCTTGATCTGTAAACTTTGATTTTTAGGAGGATATCAATCAAGGCCTAGGCTCACTCAAAAAATCCACTTCTGTGGAAATCCCTAATTTTCGACAGTAGTGTCGGGTCCAAAACTGAAAAAGCTCAAAATCAGATTATGCTTCGACAGAAAGATGCACCCTAGAGAGCAGAGTTAGTCCAATCTTATTTTGCTTAAAATTTGTGGAGAGAGATCCACAAAGTAGGAAGCCCTAGTTCCCGCAGCTGCACAGTGTCTTCTTCTTAGGTTAGCTCTGATACCATGTTAGATTTTTAACATTAAGCTAGCATTATATTAGGATCTTTAACTGAGAGAATAACAAGCACAACAATCAAACAAAAGAGACAATGAACACAGTGTTTTTCCTCAGAGAAACCATAAATGGAGAAAATCTCGCAACTTCCTCAGAGATAGAATCAGCAGCAAAAGTAAAATCCCAAAACAATAAGATGATCTCCCAACAGCAATAGCCTCTTTCTTCCTAGCCCCAGTGGCTTCTTCTTCCTCAGATATGTGCTACAACTGAGTGTGAGTGAGTGTGTGTTAAATAGAGAGAATCACTCTATATTTATACCAATTCCTGACTTGACAATAACCTACTAGGGCCGACTTCTCTAAAAGAGTCTAATAACCCTAGTGCCCCGAAACTGCAGGGACTTTAACCCTTGATCAGAAAGAGGGTTACCCACAATGACTTGACATGACTTGTTTACATTATAGAACCTCTCGATAGGAACATCGGGGCATGACATGACTCAAGTACATTACAGACACATCCCAGAATAAACATCAGCGTATAATACATAAGATATACGGATGAATACATTTCGAAGTTACAAATACATTAACAAAAAAAGTGCAAAAACTTACTCAGAATAGAGGCAAACGATTAGAAGCATAAGATGGATAACTCACCTTGTTAACTAAAACAACTAAAATTAGAGAGAAATAACCTTCATAGATGGAATGGTTACCGAATTTTATAGATCTGACTGGATCTTCCCTAGATATGACTAGATTAGGCTAGATCCCCAACGGAGTTGCCAATTTTCTTATTAGGAATTCTCAACCAGTGCGGACACTGCTTGTTCCTCTGTAATGTAAAACACAACTATAGAACAAAAATACACAACAACATATTCTTTCCTTGAATAATCAAATCAATTAACCTAAAACACATTATACCTCAACCTTGGATTTGCTTGTCTCCTCTCCAGAAAGTCCTTGCAACGGTTCAGTACCTATAAAAGAGATCACAAGACAAACAAGAGGGATGAGAGCATCATGATAATTGAATATCCATATTGGTGATCAAGGAATCCAATAATATTTAATTACAAGCACTATAATCAAATATAGGAAAGGGAAATGTCTTTGTATTAATATATGGATGAGAAAGAATTACAACCAAAAGCCTTGATGTCGATGGCTTCTGTCTTAATCAAGAATGTCTACAATCTTGTATGACTATGAAGACCTCTCCAAACACCAGTTACCTCTACTTTAAGAGAAGGAGGAAAACTGCGTTACGTTAGATTTTTATCTCGACGTTTCAAACCACAAAGTAGGGTTCATCATCAGGAGAAAGTGTCTCGGGTTGAAATAGGTAAGGGTTTTTTTGTTTTAATAATAAATGTAACAGTTTTTTAATTTTTAAGGTTAATCACCGACACTATAAATTTCAATATGGATTTAAAAACTTTAGTAGAAAATTTTTAAAAAGTTGTTTTGTTTTTGCTTATATTTTTCTTTAAAAAATTTTAAAATTTTTATTAAAAGGTATATTGGTTAAAATTCCCCTCAAACCTGAATAGAGATGATGGCCTTAAACTAAATGATTTCTGACGCCCTATTATCCACCACCTAAAAAAACTATAACACACACTCAAAATTAACAAAAGAATCCTTCCCTAACTAATGACAAATTAATAATATTAAACAACTATGTAAAAAGTTTTAAATAAAAAAAGAAAAACAACATAAAAAATTCACATTTCTAAAAAACTAACCTACATTATATTAACAAAGCTAATTACAACTTAAAATATAATAAAATTTTATTAATATATAAAATCAAAATCTCTTAAAAAATTCTAAATACTTTAATACAAAATTTTATTGTCCTAAAATTAAATATCTCATTAATAGTTTTGTAAAATTTAATAAAAAAAACTTCTTTTATTTTTATAAAAATTAAATAACTTTTAAACTATATATACATAAATTTAAAAACTTTTAAACCTTTTATAAAATTTAAAAAAAACATTAATAAAATATTAAACTTTTTAAATAGTTTTAAAGTTTAAAAAACTTAGGAAAATATTAAATAGTAAACTTTATAGAAAAATTTAAAATATTTAAAATATTTAAATTAAAACTTAAATTTTTTTAACCAATATACCTTTTAATAAAAGTTTTAAATTTTTTTTAAGAAAAATATAAGCAAAAACAAAACAACTTTTTAAAAATTTTATACTAAAGTTTTTAAATCCATATTGAAATTTATAGTGTCGGTGATTAACCTTAAAAATTAAAAAAACTGTTACATTTATTATTAAAACAAAAAAACCCTTACCTATTTCAACCCGAGACACTTTCTCCTAATGATGAACCCTACTTTGTGGTTCGAAACGTCGAGATAAAAATCTAACGTAACATAGTTTTCCTCCTTCTCTTAAAGATACCCACTGCGTAGTAGCATGAACAACTTACCTCTACTTTGCCCCTGATTCAGACTTCAAACTAGCAGCATAAGGATGATTTTTCTGGCCTGCCCCACTCTCTTCATGAAGACTCCATTTACAGGACTAGTACTCAAGAGATGACTTGGAAAAAGGATAGGATGAGATCCCTATAGGTGAGGGAGGTGAATTCCACCTCTCCCAGGCATATAGGAACTAACCCCAATGAGGTTTCCGCATGGAAGCTTCTAGAAACATATTTTTTTCTCATTTATTGACCACAGACACTCTTAGAAAAACTGTTAGGAGCGTCGACCTAGGTTTTTTATCAAAGGAGAGGGAAAACACCCCCTTTTTCTCAACTGGGTCAAGCGTCGGTGATGCTCTATGTAAAACACCAAAATGCACCGTTCGGTCTAGATCAAGGAAAAAAGTGACCAAGGTGATTCATGCCAGGCTTTCTAGGAGGTTAAAGGGAAAATTGAAATTCTCATGGAGGATGCTAAGCAATGTGATATTTATAGATGCAATAGTCACTTGAGGTACCAACGGCATCTCTTCCCTCCTTAATGGTTTTATACTTATTTGACATACGTCACAACTTCACGTGTAGTCTTCCGCATCATTGTGAAGAGTGGGGCACCAAAGCCCTATGCGAAGCACCTTTCTTGCAGTAGCTCGCCCTCCATAGTGTCCACCAACAATCTTCGCTTGTTCCTCTGCTAGAATCTATCCTTATTCATGCAGTAGGACACATCACCACAAAATATCATCTGGTCCTAGTTTATAGAGTTGTCCAACACTCAACTAGAAATCCAAGGCCTTAACCACCAACTGTTTCTTTTGACTTGTAGTAAAGTCCTTTGGTGTGATTCCCGTCACTAAAAATTGAATTATTTGATCATAATAATAATTAACTATGTCGATTATGAACAACTACGCATATGGTAGTCCATCTTCAATGTTTGTAGGTTCCTCACCTATCTCGATTCGAGATAAATGATCAGGGCCAACATTCAAGTGACCCCACTTCACAATTATATCAAAATCAAACTCCTGAAAGAGAAGTAGCCAGTGACATGTATACTCCCCCAACATAGGATTATTGACTAGGTATTTCAAATCATAATGGTCTGTGAACATCTTGAAATGACCCTCCAAAATGTAATTGCTAAACTTTTGCCGCGCATATACCATCGACAAACCTTCTCTCTCTGTGGTTGTATAGTTTTTCTCTGTAGAGGACAGCTTTCGACTAGCAAAAGCTATCGGGTGATAGAGATCTCCCTCTCCTAGTTGTGCAAGCACCACTCCCAGTGCAATAGACAATGCATCCACATGAACATGGAACTCCTTGTTCCAATCAAGAAAAACAAAGATTAGTGTGGAAGACATCTTGGCCTTCAGTGTATCAAAACTATTTTGACACTCTTGACTCCATACAAATACAACATCCTTTTTCAACAATATCTCCATAGGAACGGTGATCACAACATAACCTCGTATGAACTTGCAATAACACCCTGTGTGCCCCATCATCTCTCTAAGAATATTCACATTTGTAGGTGGCGGCAAGCTCAAAATTACTGCAATCTTTGTAGGGTCCACCAACAATCCTTGCTTACAAACAATGTGACCCAACAACATCCCAAAAGATGCATAGAAAATACACTTCTTTGAATAAGCCCGATTTGGTGTTGTTGACATCTTTCTAGCATAAGTTGCATTTTTTCCAGATGGTCTCTAATCAATCCATAAACTGTTTAGTCATCCATGTAGACTTGGAGGAACCAATGAATAAAATATTTGAAAGCAACGAAAACAACCAAGGAAAATATTGCAGGTGCATTCTTCAACCCAAAAGGCATCACATTGTACTAAAAACAATCCCTTTCAATAACAAATGTTGTCCTGTGGCGATCCTCTTTTGCGATCCTGATATGGTGATAGCCAGAAAATCCATCCATGAAGGAATACATTTCTTAAACGCCTACTCCTTCTAGCACTTCATCAGTGAATGGTGTCGAAAATGGATCATGCATACACACATCATTCAATTTTCTCAAGTCCACATAGATACAAAGTTCACCCGTTTTCTTATCTTGGACCACCATAGGACTGATCCATTCTGATTCTTCAACTGGCTCAATTATTCCATCATATAGGATCCTATCAAGCTCAGCTGTGACCCTCTCCTTGTATTGCATATTCAAGTGATACGACCTTTGCCTTACTGGTTTCGCATCCGGCTTCAATGGAATATCCCAATATCCCCTTCATCTCAGAGAACTTAGTCAGAAACATGTCTTAAAATTCATGAAACGGATCCATGATCTTTGCCATGGTCTCTTCATCCCAGTAGTCCCCAACATTTGTAAACTTTGGGTTCTTCTCCATCCCAATTTTGACCTTTCTGATCTTCAATGGATAATTCATTGGATCCGTCGGTACATCTAGTGCTGCAACATCTCGACTTCCTTCTGTTTCTAGAATATTGATATTCCATGGATCATCATCATCCTCAGGTCCTTCAGCCACATTACAACATTCAATCATCGTCTGCATTTGGAAATGCACATGTGGGTCCACTATATATGCAATTGATACTACCTTCAGAAAAACATCGCAGATGAGCTGTAGCGCATTATGAACGTCTGAGTTGGCATCCGAGAAACTGAATGTGTTAGCAAAGAAAATAGTCAATTCCTCCCAGGTAGTGATCTCTCTACCCGACTCAATTGAGCCATATGAATATCACAACTTCACATGTAGTCTTCTGCATCATTGTGAAGAGTGGGGCACCAAAGCCCTACGCAAAGCACCTTTCTTGCAGTAGCTCGCCCTCCATAGTGTCCACCAACAATATTTGCTTGTTCCTCTGCCAGAATCTATCCTTATTCATGCAGTAGGACACATCACCACAAAATATCATCTGGTCCTAGTTTATAGAGCTGTCCAACACTCAACTAGAAATCCAAGGCCTTAACCACCAACTGTTTCTTTTGACTTGTAGTAAAGTCCTTTGGTGTGATTCCCGTCACTAAAAATTGAATTATTTGATCATAATAATAATCAACTATGTCAATTATGAACAACTGCGCATATGGTAGTCCATCTTCAATGTTTGTAGGTTCCTCACCTATCTCGATTCAAGATAAATGATCAGGGCCAACATTCAAGTGACCCCACTTCACAATTATATCAAAATCAAACTCCTGAAAGAGAAGTAGCCAGTGACATATATACTCCCCCAACATAGGATTATTGACTAGGTATTTCAAATCATAATGGTCTGTGAACATCTTGAAATGACCCTCCAAAATGTAATTGCTAAACTTTTTCCACGCATATACCATCGACAAACCTTCTCTCTCTGTGGTTGTATAGTTTTTCTCTGTAGAGGACAGCTTTCAACTAGCGAAAGCTATCGGGTGATAGAGATCTCCCTCTCCTAGTTGTGCAAGCACCACTCCCAGTGCAACAGACAATGCATCCACATGAACATGGAACTCCTTGTTCCAATCAAGAAAAACAAATATTAGTGTGGAAGACATCTTGGCCTTCAGTGTATCAAAACTATTTTGACACTCTTGACTCCATACAAATACAACATCCTTTTTCAACAATATCTCCATAGGAACGGTGATCACAACATAACCTCGTATGAACTTGCAATAATACCCTGTGTGCCCCATCATCTCTCTAAGCATATTCACATTTGTAGGTGGCGGCAAGCTCAAAATTACTGCAATCTTTGTAGGGTCCACCAACAATCCTTGCTTACAAACAATGTGACCCAACAACATCCCAAAAGATGCATAGAAAATACACTTCTTTGAATAAGCGCGATCTGGTGTTGTTGACATCTTTCTAGCATAAGTTGCATTTTTTCCAGATGGTCTCTAATCAATCCATAAACTGTTTAGTCATCCATGTAGACTTGGAGGAACCAATGAATAAAATATTTGAAAGCAACGAAAACAACCAGGGAAAATATTGCAGGTGCATTCTTCAACCCAAAAGGCATCACATTGTACTGAAAACAATCCCTTTCAATAACAAATGTTGTCCTGTGGCGATCCTCTTTTGCGATCCTGATATGGTGATAGCTAGAAAATCCATCCATGAAGGAATACATTTCTTGAACGCCTACTCCTTCTAGCACTTCATCAGTGAATGGTGTCGAAAATGGATCATGCATACACACATCATTCAATTTTCTCAAGTCCACATAGATACAAAGTTCACCCGTTTTCTTATCTTGGACCACCATAGGACTGATCCATTCTAATTCTTCAACTGGCTCAATTATTCCATCATACAGGATCCTATCAAGCTCAGCTGTGACCCTCTCCTTGTATTGCAGATTCAAGTGATACGACCTTTGCCTTACTGGTTTCGCATCCGGCTTCAATGGAATATTCATCTCCCCTAAATATCCCAATATCCCCTTCATCTCAGAGAACTTAGTTAAAAACATGTCTTAAAATTCATGAAACGGATCCATGATCTTCGCCATGGTCTCTTCATCCCAGTAGTCCCCAACATTTGTAAACTTTGGGTTCTTCTCCATCCCAATTTTGACCTTTCTGATCTTCAATGGCTGATTCATTGGATCTGTCAGTACATCTAGTGCTGCAACATCTTGACTTCCTTCTGTTTCTAGAATATTGATATTCCATGGATCATCATCATCCTCAGGTCCTTCAGCCACATTACAACATTCGATCATCGACTGCATTTGGAAATGCACATGTGGGTCCACTAGATATGCAACTGATACTACCTTCAAAAAAACATCGCAGATGAGCTGTAGCGCATTATGAATGTCCGAGTTGGCATCCGAGAAACTGAATGTGTTAGAAAAGAAAATAGTCAATTCCTCCCAGGTAGTGATCTCTCTGCGCAACTCAGTTGAGCCATATGAATATCACAACATTTCATCCAGTGTGTGGACAAAGGCATGGACCCACTCATCCTTTGGTTTCAATTCCCACAAGGTATGAGACTCCCATCGTACCTTTCAACATGGTACACTTCTGCATCTCCAAATCGGGCTGTCATCAATATTCGACACTATGACCATCCAGTGATTGACTTCTTATGGGTCACCCACCATCGTGATGGGTAGCCTTCAACACTTCCTCCAATGCCACCAAGGGATGTAGTTCCGACACCTTATCTTCAAATTCCAATAGAAACTCAGACAGCTCAGGAAATCCTTCATATACCGGTAACTCAATAGTCTCAGTTGTGAGGCGACACAGTGACTGCATAATTAAACCACATTTCCTTAGTGATACCTCATGCAAGCGGTCCTACCAGTTCTCTAAAGCATCATCAGAATCAGAAGATGCAGAGCTAGCGCCGCACCAACCAAGTTCCCCATCAACAGTTGGATGGACATAATCTTCTGAAATGTTATCAACATGATCCCATCCTCTTCCAACTTCATCCTTCACTGGCTCAAGATATATTCTCCCTTCATTTGGATCCATCGGAGCAATGACTTTGATGTATTGATTCTCAAATGACATCACGCACTTCTTAAAATTGATTACTGCCATACTATCATTGGTCCATCCAATCCCCATTAATGCAGGACAAGAGCCTCCGCCATCAACAACTTCAATCACATCTAAATCAGCACAGGTCTTCATACCCTCAACATCCACTGATAGGTGAGACACATTCCCGATCGGTTGTATCTTGGCCTAATTAGCCAATCGCATCAGCATCAGAGACCAACCTAGTGTTGGCCTCCCCATCTTCTGTCATGTCTATTTTGTCAGAATATTAACTTCTGATCCTAGATCTAGAATGAATCAATCTACCTCATAGTCCCCAATTTGAATGTTCATGCACATCTCTTTTCTCGTCTTTTTCTTATGCAAAGAGTTCACCGTGGAATCCTTCCGCCCCTTAGCCAGTTAATGCAACAGGCCCTCAATCTCAGAAAGAGCATGGAGATCTCTTGACAATGACAAGCAACTCTCAAAGAAGTTTTGCAAGGTACCATGCTATCGCGATGGTCCTGCCTCCAAAGTTGAATCAAAAGTAGCGGGCATTTCATAAACAGGTAACTTACCAGGATTCCTTCCAATCACATCACATTCTTTAAAGAATGTGTCCTTGTTGAAATCGATATCGAATTGCACCTTCTTCTTCCTAGCCAACCGAATTTGTGGATGTGGACTATCTTCTCTAGTCATCGCAGCTCCGCAAGTGACAACAACGACATCAGCATTGTAGTGAGAGTTTCTCCTCACTACAAGGGTAAGAATGGCTCCCTTGTGCCTATAGGAAACAAGGGTAGGTTCATACCATTAGAAAACAGTAAAAAACAGAAGTAAAAATGACAGTAAATAGAGCTACAAATTGAAACTAAGCTAATCTAAGAAAGACTAAGTAAATGGCAGCTATTGTAAACTGAATCTAATATCTAATTGACAAAAAATAAATGAAGAAATGATGGAGATGCAGCCCATGTGAACCCCTTTGCACATGGTGGGTTAGGGTTCCGCTTCCAAAACCTGCAAAACAAACCTAAGCTACTAAACCTGCAAACAATGTAAATGAAAACTTGCAACTAGAGATGAGGGTTAGCAAATAAAAATGAATAATACAAGAACAAACAGAGATTATACCTCACTTAGGTGGAAATGGGCCACCATGCCCTAGCTCATGGGAGAACCTCTCTCTTGGTTGGGAAGCAATGTCTTGGAGAAATGGAGATGGAGGAGAGGGAGAGTGGGTGGTTTGGGAGCAAGAGGTCTCAAAGCATCCATGGGCAGCATAACAATAGGCAAGTGAGGAGTGTTCTGAGAGTGACCCCACACCCTCCTTTTATAATTTTTCATAGGGATTTTAGGGTTTTAAGCCCTTGTTCAGGGCTTTATCCCCTTTCATGGTTTTAGCCCCTTTTTTAGGGCTTTAGCTCCTGGGGGTCTATTTTGCGGTTTTTATCCCTTTTCTTCATCCTTGGGCTCTTTTGGAGGTGTGGGGGTCAAATGGAAGGTCATGGAAGGTCTTATGGAGTGAAATGAGTGTTGTGAGGTGGTGTCCTTGGGTGGTGTAGGCCATTGAGAGCTATGTGGGGGATTTTTGGGTTAACAGATTGCCCCCTGATGTGTGAGGGAAGGAGCTCAATGTATGTCCGACGGACATCATAGGATTTGCTATTGAGAGGTGGTGCTTCCGGGGATGGGGCATGGTGGCTTTTGGTTTTGTATTAATTTGGTTCCCATTAATGGGTGAGATACAATAAATGTGTGACATGTATATGGACAAGGTGGGCATTCCCATGCTCATGATAATGTCAAAAGAATCATTTGATCTATGCTCTAAAATACAAGAGCTGATCATATACAACTGATGTTACAATGCTGGTTGCCTCTCATGCGAGGCTAAATACAATACTGATCTGGTACATTGGACCCATGGCATTCATGGAATGCTATATCTTCATGACTGATGGTCTACTAGATCTGGAATGGTACATAGTTGTATGGACTCACTGATTGAGAGTCAGAGTCTCTGTGGTACAAGTATGCTGCATCAATCACAAAGGTATATCGAAGCAATGCTGGGGCTTCTGATCATTGTCTCCAACGTAACTCGGAAATCACAAAGGACATAACCTATTTAGGTCCCTCAAGTGGACTCACCAATGTGCTAGATTTGGGTGACATCCGGGGTCTTCGACCAAGTACTATGTGGAACAAACCCTGTACAAATCTCAATGGTTTGATGATGGAGTTGAAGTTGAGCACGTGAGAAACAACCATCTCGAGAGGCACTAAGGACTTCTCTCAAGTGGTCTAAGGAACTCATCAATGATGTCAATGAAAACAAGGTACAGGGACCTCTGGGTCTATCCTCTGGAATATGTGTGTTGGTGTCAACAGAGGGATACTTGCCCCTGGTCAAGGCGATGATGTTTCCTTGACCAGGAGCACGAGGGATAACCGAAAGATGTGAAGCAATCTGCGGACTGACTCACTGAATTGGGGGGGAGGGGAGGGAAGTGAAAAACTGAACAGGGGCAGGGGGGGAGTGGGAGACTCAAACTTCCTTTGTTTAGAGTATGACGGCAGGGCAGACCAGGCAGGAAATGAAACTGAACTCATGGGAATGGGATCATAGCTGTAATATTGGGAATGTCACTGCAGATGGGAAATACTTAGAGTAGGTGGACACTTTTGATACTGATGGGATCCAAGGAAGACACATTGCAGAGTACTCTGAACATAGGAGACCCAATGTGGGGATGCTGCCAAACTGTTTGTTGTGGGCGAGGGTGTCTAGGGACACCATTATGGTATGATCTCGTGGATTTTTGGCGTGCCCGAGAAGGTAAGTGCTCGATGGTGCTTTCAATTTTGGAGAGTTTGAAAGCACGAAGAAGGCTCCAGTGGGGGCTCTTTTTTGTTGGTAGTCTCCTGTGCCCCAAAAAGGATAAAAGTATACATAGGAGAGCTCGCCCATCCTGGAGGAGATGAGAGACTTCTTTACCGTTGGTCGTCCAATCAGGCCAGAAAAGGTTAAACCTATACTAACTGGACAGTCATTCAAATACTTTTACGAGCATGAACGAAACCGAGTTTGCTCGGCGATCTTTTCTTGTTGAAACACTTGGAAAAGAGCTTAACAACAACCGGTGGTGATATTTTTCGTAAAGTGTGGCCCCTCTGTCCGAGAAAGCACAAAATTATGTAGAGGGGAAAAGTCTTGGGTTGAGTGTGCCAAGGAGGTCCTTTTCATGAGATGGTCTACATGGTCTGCAAAAGGAGGTAAATGGGACGATGTAGACACCCTTTCTTATACTTTAGCGAGCGAGAAAGGAAGCAGCTGCGCTCGGTCATCTTTTCATTGTTTTAAGGAGTCAAAAAAGAGCTTAAAAGAAACTCCAATGTGGTCAACCAACTGCGGTGGCACGAGCAGTGCCCCATGTCGGGATGGTGGATAGAGGTCCAAAGGTCATCTGTGTAGTATGGATGGAGTAGAAGGTTCTCAAACATACCAATACATGCATGGGATAGATCGTGGCAGAGGCCTACGAGACGCTGAGGCACCATCACGTAAACTGAGGTGGCTGTCGGACAGAGGTCGGGAGAGCGTGTGTGTGTGTTAATGTGAATGGAATTGACCAAATGCAATGTAAGTACAATTCTGGAGGCATTTATATGCCAAATATGTGCAAGAAAAGAAATTGTTTTGTGGACAGTGGTCCAGAGGTCCGCGTAAGGTGCAGTGAATGGAAAAGACAACTATGTGCTAACAATACAAAATAAAAGCTAGAATTATAGTTATTAATGAGCAACGGCCCAAGGAAACTTCTATGTCAAATACATGGAATAAAACTAAAGGATTTTGTGGACGATGGTCCAGATGTCCATGTAAGGTGTGGTGAAAAAGACAATTATAAATACAAAAAGTAAAATGATAGTACAATCCTTAACGGGTGGCGACCTGACAACTTGTATGAGTAGCGGTCGGGAAGTGTGATACGAGTACCAGTCTATAGACACTCACATCGTCATGTCATGGCTTGTAAATCGAGGTGACTTGTGGGAGATAGTCCTAAAATTAATTTATAAAACATGAGACAATGGTCTCATAAGGAAATCAAAATTTGATCCTGGGGGTGTGAGAGGTGTCTTTAACAGGTTCCGAGTGAATTTTGACTAGCAGTTGATGGTGCTGCCTTTGATTTTTGCTAAAAAATGTTGAAAAACAATAAAAAGAAAATGAAGTGACTCATTGGTGATGTTAAGCATAAAATTTCTTGAAGTAGAGGTCATTGCCGGGGTTCTCCAAGAGTTGTCCATCAGAGTTAACGAAGAGGTATGCCCACTTACCAAGACGAAGGTCATTGGCAAGGTGGGGTGATGGAATCTGGTCCTTTATGGGAAGAACCTATTCCACACTATGGTTTAAAGGGAATGGGGTAAAACTGAAGGTGGTCTTATAGATCTCCCTGTCATCGCGTAAGTGGTGCCGGGGTAGATCAGGTGGATCTTCCACAGCCGACGAGACAGAAGGGAAACTGGTGCTAGTGATCATGTAAATGGTATTGGTTGTGGTTTTTGTGGCATTTCCCCCAGTCTCTATTGGAGGAAGAGGGGCAGGCCTAGAGATGAGAGGAGTCTTTGATCGACCTGGAGGTAGGGTAGGTGGTTCAAGGTACCACATAGGATCTCCCAGTTTGAAATTCTATAGATTGTGGGTTTCCCAGACAGACTTACTCACAATCTCAGATGGTAGGAAAAGGAAAGGGAAAAGGAAAAGGAAAAGGATCATGTTGAGCGGGAATGAACCCCACTGTTTCCCTGGTAACTGAGGTTGAGGTTGCAACTGAGGTTGTGGCTGTGGCTGGGGAAACAATGGAAGAAACAAGTCTGATGGACCATCGATGATGGTGGGGACAAGAGGGTCTGTAGAACTGGACATCATGTAAATGGACATGGTGTCTGAGGAAGGTGGTGGGGGGTGAACTTCTTCGATCAAGGTGATCTCAAACTTAAGGGAATGGTGACGGAGGTCAGCGAGAGCCATTCAAAATTCAGGTAGATCTTGGCAATGGTGGGAGTAATGTCCATACAAGCTGCAAAGGACACAAGCATGGTTTGTCCTCAATTCCTTGTTCCTGACTACTGGCACGGTTGGGAGTTCAACCACGGGGATGTTTTTATTCGTATCCATGGCATTTAGATGTGCACGGATCACTGGAATTCCAAGGCAATTCTGAGTTGGATGGCCCTGTTGCTGGGGTGGTGCAGGTGCAGGTGCGGTGGTCAACTTATGCGGACTGGGTGGGGGGTGAGACTCAACCACAATAGGTTGCACTGGAGTTAACACAACCTGGGGCGTTACTGGTTGAGCTGGTGGATCTAGATGCCACATCGGGATCTCCAACGTAAAGTTGGCTAGGCTTAAGGTGGCCATGACCAGCTTGCTCATGACACCAGGTGGGGGCAAGAGGAAGGGAATTGTATGGACTGAAGATGAGCCCACATAACTCCCAGCTGGTTGCATGTGGGGGTGAGGTTGTGGTTGCGGCTGCGCGTAATGCTACTGCTGCGGATGATGTTGTGGCTATTGTTGGTGTTGCGGCTGTGGACGATGTTGTGGTTGTGGTTGGGGCTATGGCTGTGGTTGCTATTTGGGTGCAGTGGTGCTTGATGAGACCATGCACAAGTCCGCAGTTTGCTTTTGTGTCAGTGGTGGTGACACCAACGGGAAAGGAGCCGTCATGGTGGGATCGGTAAACATCCTAGGGTCCACATTCAATGGTGGGGAGGTTGGTGTGTTTTCAACCATAGTGTTGGTTGCAGGGATGACGTTAGCATGTGTGGTTGCCCCTTGAGGCTCGATGGTGGTGATGGTAGGGATAACATTGGCAAGCGCTGTTAACCCTTACGGATCACGGTAGGTGAGCTGGTCAACCGTCACAATCTTCCCTTTGTGTGAGAACATCATGAGGTGGAAGAAAGTTGACATGATGGCTTGCATGGCGTACATGTAACTCCTCCCAAGGAGAAGGTTGTAATCCAGTTGAGCATTGATGACCTCGTTGTCAATCATGACTGTCTTCCTGGCTAATGTAATGGGGACATGGGGGAGTATTCCTTGGGCTTTAGTGGGGTGTCCATCATAAGCCCACAGAGTCATGGAGAACGATTGCAGAATCGGTGATCCAAGCTTCTGCCAAACCAAGGTAGACATGACACATGTGGATTCCCCCTTATCCATTATGCAATGGTGCACAATCAAGTTTCAGATGGATACCGGGATTTGGAAGGCGATAGTCGAGGGCATGCATGACTCTCCGTTCTCTATGTCAAATGTGATTAGCTTGGAATTGGAGGGGTCTAATGCCCCTAGAGTGGCTAGTAGGGAATCCACAATGCTAAGTACCTCAAGAGTGGACATGGAGGTTGGTGTTTGGGCCAAGTCGTCCACAATGCTATAGCTGACTGCAGCTCTAGCTGTGGTGTTATTGGCAATTCTGCGTATGGGGGGGCACAGGAACAGGGGTAACTAGAGAGGTAAGTTGGTTGTCTTAGACATGGATGCTGCTGATGATTCAATAGGTTCGGTGGTGGTACCATACTGATTTCATCTAGTTTGTAAGTTGACCTCTTCAGTGGTCATGTTCATCAGGTGGTGAACACCTGTTTTGGCTGTGGGTGGTGCCCCTGGAGTGTTGGGATTGGACTAGAGAGGGGGAGTGGTTTTCACCAATCCTTGGACTGGTAGTGGGTTTTGAAGCACCATGGGAGGGGGTCCTTGTGGTGCCTGGTTGGGTTGGGCTTGAGTGGGGGCATTAGTAGCCTGTTGGGCCTCATTTTGAATGGCCTACTTAGCCCAAGCCATGAGGGGACACTCAAACATGTAATTCCCATAGACATCATAGAGTGTACAAGGTTGGTTTGTGTGCAATGGAGCATTGCGTCTTGGTGCATTCTACCTTGGGGGGTTTTGGGCTGGCCGGTTGGTTGTGACATTATTGGGAGGGTTCATTTGCTGACCGCCTCCTTGCGGTTGGTTATTGCCCTGGTTTTGAGGCCAGTTGTTTCTATCTTTCCCTTGTTGATTGTTGGGGACAGCTGGTTGGGATGGTTTTGTTGTGCGAACACTTGTCCCAACGGAGCAGGTGGAGCGGGGGCGGGGGCTTGGACTTGTTGCACTAGTGGTGCATAGAATATTTGTGGGGGTGGTGGTGCCATGAATGTGGGTATTTTCCCCACATAGTGTTGTGTTGGCCAAGCCATGGTCTAAGCCTGCTATGGTGGCGCAGGTTGTGCATAAGAGGTTGTTTCCCCAGACTGAGACATCATTCTAGCATAGTATGGAGCTTGGTTTTGATAAGCAACATTAGCCGTGTTTCTTGGTTGCAGTGCCATAGCACGTGGTGTTGGTCGAGGTTGTGGTTGTTGGGAGATTGACCCTATGATTCCTTCCGCAACGTGGGATGCACCCAGTGCATCGCGGTAAGAGGTACTTAGACAGGGAGCGTCTGGAATGACAATGTATAAGTATCCAAACTGGGCATAGATGAGGTCAAATTGTTGGGCCTTCAGTGTGGCCTCTTTTTCAGATTGGGGACATTCAGATGCGACGTCCTTTGTGATGGGCAGGAGTAAAGTCTTGGGGAACCAATCTAAGAAGATCCTATCGTCAAGTTGGATATTACACAAGCTGGGACGCCGCCACCACTCATGGATATGATCAATGATGTGGGTGGCGGTGTTTTGGCAACAGGATAGCAGGATCTCCACCCCCTCATCATATCTGACTGGGAGTTGAAAATACTATAGGAACATGAAGGCTAGGGATTTGAAGTCGGGGTACTTGGCTTGTGGCAGCTCAATGTACCATTTGTTCGTGGCACCTGTAAGGATGCATTGGAACAAATTCAGTGTGATGGAGTCTTCTACGATGCTATTGGATGAGCACCATAGATGGAATGTCATTATATGATTTTGGGGACATTCCCTTGCCTTCAAACTTTGGGATGTATGATGGCAGCTTCGTTGGCATGGGTGGATAGAAAGCTTGGTGGCGGATGGGATCATTCATTAATCTAGCCAAGCTAGGCAGGTTTAGACGAGCCATGAAGGGCATATTTGACCCCAAGTTGATGTGGGATGTGGCTGCAATGGGGGTGGGGTTTGCAGGTGCATAATGCATCTGCATGGCTAGAGGTGCTTGTGTTGGCACCATGGTGGATGGGCCAATACCCCCAAGTGTTGTGGGTGGGATGTTGTGGGTAGCGGGGGCATTGCCCCCATGCATGGAGGTAGGGGCAATGTGGGTGGTTGGTGCATTGCCCCCCTGTGTGGTAGGGGGGACAATGTGTGTTGAGGGGCCACTGTCCTCGTGTGTTACTACTAGGCCAGGTTGGATGGTCACTATTGGTGGTGGCAGTTGGCTAATGATAGTCTGCATGACTGTGCTTGGACCATTTACCACATTATGGGTCACAGGTTGTGATGTGGACATGGGTCCACTTGCTAAGGTTAAGCCGAAAAATGGATCCAGGTTTGCAGTAGCCATGGGGCTAGATGGTGCGGTGTGGAGGTCTGGTTCAGACTGATACGGGTCAGAATCAGAATCAGAGGCTGTGTGGCCACTTGATGGTGTGGGAGATTGCTGAGAATGGCTACGACGGTGCTGAATGAGTGTTCCAAATGGTGGTGGTTTGCCTCTTAGGCATGAGGAAGATCGTGGACGATCAATTTTGTTTGCTTGTGTGTATGAAATTGGTGGGTATGAAATTTGGACCCCAGTTTCAATGGATTCCTACTGGCTAAAGGTGGTCTCTTGGCCACTAAGACTGCCAAAAGACATTGCTTAGCTTGTTCCTCACGGGTGATTCTACTCAATCGGAAGGGGTCGTTGCCCATTTTGCTTGGAAATTCCTCTCAACAGCCAGCTACTTTGGGGTTTCTGTGGTACTCCTCACAATGAGTTTCTGGGCAAATCCCAAGTACTTCCCATAGTTGAAGCAGTCAGGGACTTATGTCCTTGAAGACTGCGAAATTGATTGAACTTAGTGTAAATTTGGTAAATTTTAAGGCTTACTCTGCGTCATGAATTGAGTTGGGTTAATTATTTGGTATGGTGTGTTGGTTTGCTTGTTTGTTCTGCTATTTTGGTTTGCAATATGGTTTTTGAATTCATGGTAGAGTTCACATCATGGTTTTGTATGCAAACATAAACAAAAATTTGTAAGCAAATATGGTGATTAACCCTAAATTGTTGGCCTAACTAAATGTCTACCTCTGAGTGGTATTCTTCTTCAACTAAGAGAAGGTCCTGGCTCTCAACACAATGGGACTAAGCCCATCCATATATCTTCAGGTCACCTCCCAAGTTCTAGGTTGGTCAACAGGGAGGATGCTTAGTGCCTTGAGAAGCCCTCCTTCTCTACCCCCCCTACCTTCTAGGTCACCTGGTTTTAGTGGTTTAGGAAAAATACCATGGAGTGCCTAGATCTATACAAGTTGTCCCTTCGTCGTATCCCAAAATACCTCAGAGGGTGATGACTGGGTAGAGGAGGAAGGGGGCAACAAGATGGTTAATTTTAAGTTACTTTTAGTTAGGCTAATTCATTTTATTAAACCTTAATGATTGATTTAGCATATACACTTTGTTCATGGATTTGTTTGCAAAAAAATGAAAACTGGAATTAAAAGAGAACTGTGATGGAGGACAGAGGCGGCTGGGCCACACTGACAGTCCTCTGAAACTAAAAATTGCTGCTAATTAAACTCAAAAACAACTTATGTGTGATAGACCGCACATTTTTGACCAAATCCCACGAGGGGGCAGCGAGATTTTTCCAGAAATGAGCGAAGGGGTTGCACAAAATGCCAAAACAGCTGCAACTTGAGCTCCTGGGCTGAAGTCACACCTGTCTGAGGATTAAGTGTGCCCTGGGTGCACCTGTTTTCCAATTAAGTGTGCCTTGTCTCACTTTTTCCCCTGATAAGAGCGAGCTGCTCCAGAAAGGGGTGTTTTAGTGAGGCAGGGTCAGATCTGGCTGACAGTAACTGGTACTGGGGTCAGTCTGACTCAGATCAGCCTAGCAGAGGATTTAGCACTGACAGAAACAAGAAATAAAGTAGATTTGAACAGATCTAAACTGAGATTTCTGAAAACTATGGTAAAAACTGAAAAAACTTGAAAACTTAAAATTTTTTTCCCACGGATCCTATCGGATCGACCTAGTGGAGTCGCCAAATATGTAGTGAGAATTTCTCCTCACTGCAGGGGTAAGAATGGCTCCATTGTGCCTATAGGGCACAAGGGTAGGTTCCTACCCTTATAAAATAGTAAAAAACAGAAGTAAAAATGACAGTAAACAGAGCTGCGAATTGAAACTAAGCTAATCTAAGCAAGACTAAGTAAATTGAATCTAATAGCTAATTGTCAAAAAATAAATGGATAAATGATGGAGATGCAGCCCTTGTGACCCCATCTACACATGGTGGGTTAGGGTTCTGCCTCCAAAACCTGCAAAACAAACCTAAGCTACTAAACCTGCAAACAATGTAAATGAAAACCTACAACTAGAGATGAGGGTTAGCAAATAAAAATGAATAATACAAGCACAAACAAAGATTATACCTCACTTAGGTGGAAATGGGCCACCATGCCCTGGCTCATGGGAGCACCTCTCTCTTGGTTGGGAAGCAATGGCTTGGAGAAATGGAGATGGAGGAGAGGGAGAGTGGGTGGTTTGAGAGTAAGAGGTCTCAANTCCACGCTAAATTTAGCCCCTTTCAGGGTTTTATCCCCTTTTTGAGGGATTTAGCTCCTGGGGGTTTATTTTGGGCTCTTTTTTGGGGGTTTATCCCTTTTCTTCATCCTCGGGTTCTTTTGGAGGTGTGGGGGTCAAAGGGAAGGTCATGGAAGGTCTTATGGAGTGAAATGAGTGTTGTGAGGTGGTTTCCTTGGGTGGTGTAGGCCATTGAGAGCTATGTGGGGGATTTTTGGGTTAACAAACATCCTTTTTTATGGGATCCTCTGAAATTGTCGCAACTATCGGTTCTTGATTCTAGTTCGATGAAGGATTCATAGGTTGATTCATTTTCTGATTTGCATTTTGGTTCTAAATTGGAATTTGGTTATGAGCCTTATTCTACACTTGATTCTAGTTCGGAAACTAATTATGATTCTGCAACTGGTTTTGATTTTGCAACTGGTTCTGATTCTGCAACTGGGGAACATTTCTTTCCTCCCACCTTGCGATCAGTTGTGGACAGTTCTCAACAGTGTGATCAATAGCGGTACAATATGTACACATACACTAAAATTGTGGGAAATATCTCTGATAATGTCCCAGTACACCACAATTATAACATTAGACAGGTCTGTGACCTCGTTTGCGTCCTCAACCAAATCCTCATCCTCGTCCTCCTTAGAATCCTGCATAAAATCCTCCTTTTTGTTGATACTGTGGTTAAGAATATTGTTGTTGCAGGGGATTCGACTGCTGCTGAACATACTGCGCTGAATAAACATACTGTGGCTGTCGCAGAGCCACCTACCTTTGATTCTACTATGGTTTTGGTGCAAACTGTTATTACGATATTAACTGCATCTACGGTGGTGGTACATACTGTTGTTGAGGTGGTGGCTATACCACATGCGGCAGCAGCTGCGGTTGCTATACCAATCGATGATCTTCACCCTTCACATAGTACGATTCATATGTCCTTTGCTGGAGTAGGTCATATGCATGAAATTCCTTATATTCATGCCCAACAAACAGGAAAAATGTGCAGTATAAGTTCGTCATCTTTGCCACCATATTCTGCATGTATCCACACTCGTCATGTCGATGCCCATATACTTGGAAAATGTGGCACCATTGTACACTGCCACAACCCAATGGGTTGGGTGCTTCTGACAATAGATAGTTTCAGAAATCTGGGCAGTTATCCTTGGTATGTCTGTCGGCATGACATCGGGTGCACCATAGGTCTTCGCGATACTCTTTACCCTTATTGATATATTGCAACTGGAGCGTCAGGTTCGCTAGTTGAGTTTGGATCTAAGTTATAACAACTACACTTTCTCCAATGGGTAAAGCTTCCAACTTCATCGTGATCTCTAGAGCCTTTCTCTATGCCACAATCTTATGATATGACATACTAATGTCGCGACGACCAATCCTTATGTTGAACATGACTCATCTCAAAGCTGACTCTTGCCATCAATGTCTTAAATGTTTGGTCAAAATCACAAACAGTCTTGTTAGGGAATTGCTTAATCTCTTTTAGTTCTATAATTTATTGTGCTTCCAAAATTTGGTTTTCTGAATTCTTCAATCAGTCCTTTTATGACTTCAACTAATGTCTTTGCAGGATTTCCCATCGGAAGCTGTATAAATCTCATGTACCAATCATTCGCACAATCCCGAAGAGTGGTCGCCAGTTGCCTCTTTTTGACATCATCATTCGTAGTTTTTCTAACAGTTCATACTTCCTCACACATGAACCAGTACTGTTTGGGATCTTCAGTTTCATTTCCATGAAACAAAGGTAACTTTGGGTCATCGCATGCCATCCTGAGCCTTCTCCCTATAGACACTGATCTACTACTAGAATGTTGCTGGCACATCGAACAAGTTGATGTGGAACTTGTGTTTCTTCCTGAATGCGGCATAGTGCACGGAGGTGCAAGCACATTGCTGCTGGAGGATGATATTAATGCTATACTGGGCATAGCGTGGTCATCCTCTTCATCACTATAGGGTCACTTCATCCCATGTGTTCTTCCTTCTCGGTATTGTGTTTCAATCACAGCAGGACCTTACCATGTCCTCTACCTCTTCTCCTGTCGAAACCTTGCTCCTCCCCTCGTAAGACCACTTTCTTCCTTGGCTTCCCTCATAGTCTCATTGAAACTTGCACCCATATACCCTTTATCCTTCCATTCGTCTCCCCCCTTTCTTCACGGTATCCACATCCTCCACACACCAGATTTATACTACTCAAGGTGCATCTTTAGTATGCCTTTTTTACAGACAAACATCTTAATTGACAAATGCAAAGGGGATAGGAACCTACCTCTTGGTCTATTGAAAAATTCCATTTCTGCTTCACTATAGGACTTAGTATTATCAACCACAAACTCAGTGATATAGCCTTCCAAGATACTTTCCAGCCAGACTTCAACAGCCCACGCTGCCTTGTTGTTGGTTTCCTACAAATCCTAGATCAATTCATAGGTCTAGGATGTTAGATCACCTTGAAAATTTGTCTTGTGATAGGTAAACTGCGCCAACCACTCATATAATATGATGGGAAATTTAGGGAAAAAGTGCTCATGTGGACCGTTGTGTATGTACCATGCTAGCCACTTATCCATCATTAGTCCAGGGTTCTGATTTTTTGTCTCAGCAAATTCTCATAGCTTTTGGTTGAACCAATCTTTAATTTTTGGTCTTGTCAGATGCCACATGTCCTCCCCTTAGTCGCAACAAGGTCCCGACAATGGAACCATCTGTTGACACAAACTTGACCAAAAAAACTAGTTGACAGGGGTTCCCACTCCGTTGACACCCAACCCACCATGATATCCCTAAACACTAGCCTAGACAGGTTTACCCCATCTGACAACACCCATAGAGTGGATAATTTCTCACCCGAGATGTTCGAGGGAGAGCTGACGAAACTAAGTTTCCGCAGAATGAGAAAGGACCATGCACATCAACTTATGGACTTAGCACAACATTGATATATCTGATCATTCACTTAAGCAGTAACATAACCAATCAGTATTCAACAAATCACACCATTATATCAGATATGCAATAACCATAGTGATACACAAACATATCCAAGAAAATAACATCATTTAAAGCAGGGAAACATCATAGCATTTACAGGTCCATGTCACAGGTACGCTTCACATTCATAATTGAGCTGCAGAAAATAGGAAAATAAAAAAGAAGACAGTGATTCAGGTCAACCTCCGTCATGTCATATTACTTTCACGCAAAAACCACAGATTCAAAAACAGTTCACAGACCAACAAACATTGCTCACACTTGTTCTCCAAAATTACAATATGTTCTCCAACATTTGCAAATCTAATTCTACTTATAGGCTTGCGCCTTTATAATCATGGTCCACTTAGACAACCACCTAGCTAACTCTTAACCGATTCTTACAAAATAATGATCAACATCCGCACAATGTGGTCCAAAACTACAAAAGGTGACACAAAATTACGTAAAATATTCTATTTCCGCCTTGCACGCCATCTTCCACTTGTGCAATGTCTTTGATCTTGCGCAACATCTGCGATGTTGGGAAACTAACTTATCCCAAAACCCCTTGACAACAATTCATAACAACATCATTTACTATCCAAATGCTAAGATGGATAAGATATTCTTCAAGAATTGAGTCCTTCATATTCCTCATCGCTTGAGGGATGTTCTTTGAATTGTGAGAGCTTCATCTTCAGTTGCTCCCACCTTCTCTTCTCTTATTATGGGTCAAGCTTCTTCTTGTGTGCACTCTTCCCAAAGTCCGCTAAAGGTAATCACTTCCTTCTAGCATACATTCCTCAAATGAATGAATCCCATGATCTTGGGAGGCCATTCAAGGTGGTTATAACAATCTTTAATTCTTTTTAGATTGCTTCATCATAGCATCAAACACTTATTTTTGGTGTCTTCTAGGATGACACATGAGGGATGAGATGATCTTTAATAGAATCAGCAATGATTCTCTTGGCTCTAGCCTTAGCCTCATCTCCCTCTAGCTCTTAGAACTTCCTTACTAAAATATTGATCCAAGTCAATTTATTCAAGGATCATAGAGGTCTTATACTTCCATACTTGGAGGTTGTCAGCTTCACCAAGCTTGTCATCAAGTTGGGTGTGATTAGTCATTTTGAAATGAGAACCCCAAATGTAAATAGAAAAAAGTTAGATCGTACCAATTTGAGGTGTCCATCCTGGTTCCGGAGCTGGTTGATCTAGGGTTTGTTAGAGAAACCCTAATTTTCAAAACTTGGAATTTCAAATTTCTGATTGGATAAAAAGATGAGCCTCTTCAAGGTGAGCTATCTAATGTACTCCTTTTCTGAAAACAGTGGAGGGAAGTTCCCAGAACAGGAATCCCTAGTTTTCCAATTTCTTCTATAGAAATGACTTATATTGATTCTGATGTATCTCCAAAGTTTCTACTCCTTACATTCTGAAACCTCTCACTGAGATAGCATGGTATTTCATCTTTCCAATCCCATAGGTTAGAGCAAAAGTGGATTCTCCAAGTGGGACTTACGTTGAGCTTCCCAAGGTGACTGTTTTGGGGACTATTTAGCATAGAAAATTTGTACGGACTACCATGTGTCACTGTTTCACATTATAGATATGAAAAGTGTACCATAAAAACTAAAGTCTGTTTCTTACCTGCAACATCTTGTGAAATTTCGTTTGGACCTTCCTAGCCTGAGATATAGAAAATATCCCTAGGTCACCTATTTACGATTGTATTCTAGAGGAGGTTGGAACCCTGATTTGGAGGAACCATATCTCCTGAAGTATAGAAAATATGAGGCTGAAAATTTTTACACAATGTACAACAATAATTTCTCTTAGGCCTGTAAACGTTTCGGCTTCTTATCCTTCTTCAATCTCATGTTATAATGAAAGTTCTAAAATGACTAAATTTAGTCTTTTAGGGTTTTTAGGTATGAAACCCTAATTTCCATTAGCTACCATTGTAGTTGTATTTTAGTTGCATAGTGAAAATTCTCTAATTCAAAAACTACTACCACCAACAGATGCACCCTAGTGAGGTGAGTTAGCCTACCCCTCCTTGCTTAATGATCTGTGGAGAGAACACCTTCAACTTAGGAAGCCCTAGTTCTCGCAGCTGCACAGTGCCTTCTTTTAAAGAGGCTATGATACCATGTTAGTTTTTCTTAAGATCTGATTAGGTTATCTAGGATCTTTATCTGAAAGAATAACAAGTACAAAAAAAGCATAAGATATAAAATATACACAAGACACAAAGATTTTCACCATGGAAACCATATAGAAGAAAACCCCGCAACCTTCTTCAGAATAGTAAGATAATCAAAAGCAGTAATAAGAAATGTTCAGTAGCTATCTTTCTCTCCTCCTCTGACAATCTGTCTCTCTCATGCATCTTAGAGAGAGTGTGAGATGTGTATAAATTAGGGAGAGCGCATCCCTATTTAAGCCCTTTCAATTCAGTGACCAAATACAATACTCGATCCTACATGTCATATCACATGGGGCCCACTTCTCCTATAGAGACCACAATTACATATTACATGATGTTACATTGGGGACTATTTCTTCGACTTACAACAAAGGTTGTACCTAAAGGTCTAGACACAATTTAGAAATCTCGTAAAGGGGTATCGCACATCCCCAATGGGGGTATAATAACAACATACTATGATAATATACATCAGAATATCTTTCGATGTTACAAATACATCAACAGTGTGTGTGTGAGTGAGAGAGAGAGAGAGAGATAAGGGGTTAGAGGTATAGGTAGAGATAGAGAGGGAGTGTTAACTGGATATAGGTAGAAATTGAGGGGGTTGTTAGGAGATTGGGGGTAAGTGGATGAAGGGGGGAAGAGAGTGATACAATGGGTTAGTAAGGGTTAGGGAGAGGAGCATAGAGTGAGAAAGGGGGAATCAAGGTTAGGTGTAGGTGGAGTATTAGGGGAGTGTGAGAGAGTTAGAGATCCAATATAGTAGAAGAAATGCATTCTATTTTTCAGATCATGGGAAAGAACAAGGAGATTGGCATTCAAAGGAAATATGTGTAATATCTACTACATCAAGTTGTCTTTGAAAGAATGACACCAGAATAATTATTTGAATACATCAAACCTCCTGAACAAGGTTGTAATGTAAGTAAATATTCAAAAAGGGTTGAAAATCCCATATTAATACAAGGATTGATTTCTATTTACTTATCCCAATTACTTGTGGAAGCAGGAAGGAGAAAATTTAGAGAGCCTCATTCCTTTATGATAATCCCACCTTCAGTTATGAGGGGAATATTCTTGCAAATATTGTTAAGTTGTCTAGGCCAGATGTAGTTACTTGTAGATGAAAAATACAAAAAAGGTGCAGTGGTGACAATGAGATTACTGTCTATTGAGTTTGATATTACATGCAAGAGCCACTCAACAAACTCTAATATATAAAGTTATGTAATTTTAGGATGCTCATTCAACCTTCTCGAGGATCTAAATTTATACTTTCCTTCTAATTAGATCTAGGAATGAAATAATACTTGGTGGAATTTCCAAGCTCCTCTTACCATTTGGTTAGCCACGATATGTTCGACTCCATTAAAGAAAGATAAATTATTTCATGGAAGGAAACATTTGGTACACTTGCCAATTATGTGTTGTTGGAAGAACTTACATACTTCAATAAAGGAGCATTTTGAAGGTGAGTTGAAAGACCCTTCCAATTTTCAACATTAAAACAAAGAAGTTCAACATACAAATTTTTAGGCAGGTCTTCCGACCAACCAGATGACCGAGTACAAGGAGAATACCAATTGTCAGACACTTTAACTAAGCAAAAAAATTCAAGATGTTATAAAAATCTTGTTTATCAAGGTAAGGATGGACTATGTGTACATTACGAGAAAAAAAATTGAATGCACTCATTTTTTGACCTATAGCCCCTTACCACCCCCAAATGTCTCTCCCTTCACCCCTCTGTCTCTTTGTCTTTCTATAACCCATTAATAACACCTGCTCATTTCTCTACATCTAACCCTTTTAAACCCATGCCCCCCCTTTCTCTTCCTCTATCTCTAACCCCATAGCACCCTTCACCCCTTTCTCTACCTCTAACCCCTTACCACCCAACCCCCCCTTCTCTACCTTTAATCCTTTATCTCCCTGAATTCTTTTTAATGTTATAATAAAAAAATAAAAAAATTAATGTTATGATTTTCAAATGATAAACTAAATGTTATAATCGACAAATAAAAAAATTGTAAAGTTAAAAATCATGCACGCATTTTATAAAACTACAACGCGTAAACATTTAGTTTTTGCAGGCTTAACATTTAAATTTAAATAAAATGCGTGAGTGTTTCTTGGCACTATGGCTAAAACTCTGCAAGTGTTGATGTGGAATTCCTATGCCTATGTTTCTGCTTCATAATTTGTTTTGTATTCATCATGTTTGTGCCTTGGAGTATGATAAGCCATGCTAATTGAGCATTACATCCAATTTTTCATGATGCTTGTTTTTATCCATTAGTTATAATATGCTACAGACCATCATTTTTTATGAAATTTTAGACACAGATAAGATTTTTCTATACATTCCAAATATGTATTTTTTAAACATAACATATATATTTTTATATTTTTTTCTTATTTTTCTTGTCTTATGACTCCTTAATTCAAAAAACACACTATTGATGTTTCGTCCATAACTCTTTCGTTTCTCAGCTATTTTGAAAAGAAATTGTATGGTGCACTAAAGGACACCAACCTGTACACGTTATAAAAAAACTGTTTTGAAATAATTGCATTTAGACCTTCAAATGTTGCACTCACACTTGGTGTATTGTTTTCAAGGTTCAATCACTTAGATAACTAATAACATTTTTATTTTGAAAAATAGCGGCGCACCAGTGTTGGTTGTTCTCTATATGTCTACCCATTTTCGTAAGTTTATTCCATCAATTAGGAACTCAAATTATGCACCCACAAAAACATATGCTTATAATTTGTCCCAAAAAAATCTCTTAAAAAAAATCAAAATTTATATAGTTAAGAACATTTTCAGTAGAAAAAACCTATATATTCGGAAACATCATCCAGTTTCCTACATTTCATATTTTTTACTCATTGCAAGATTCATTGTGTATGTGTCTCAAAATATCCATGTAATTTTAGGGATGCCTATTTTTTCAATTTTTTATTACATCTAACATGTCAAAAAAGACACTCATAACATTGCACACATTGCAGCGCCATGCATTTCTACTCTGCTCAGGTCCTCTCAGGTTCTTCTGAAGCTATGCACATCCTTTTGAATGTGGTGAAAGGTATTGAAGGAGGGAGGCTGCAGGGCATCCCTTGGAAAACTCTCCCTCTCACTCGCTCCTTTGTGAAGGAGAGGCTTGCTCTCGCAGCCTTCTCCAATTGCCAATGTAATTCTCCCTCTGCGTCTTGGTCTATCGGCCCTGGTTTGGGTTCAAATCCCACGCATTCTGGAAATCTGAGACTAGTCCTGGGTTGTCTTTGCACTGGGTGGCAGGAAGGCGCCGTGGGAACTTTGGCTTACTCTGAAAGGAGTGAGGGTACTGTATTACAGTAGGAGCTCACAGTTCTAAGTCGTTTTCTTAGCTTTCCCTTGGCTAAAATTCTGGACAGTGCCCCTACTACTAGTCCCTTGCACAGTCAGTTTGCTTGCATTAAGATCTATGCGGAAGCTGAAGGCATGGCGCAAGCTGGAGATAACGCAAGAATAATGGGCATTCAGAAGAATCTGCGGCGCCTGTACGAGATGGTTGCAATTGGAGTCATGGACAACAAGGAAATAACCTGGGAAATCAAAAACATGGGAGAAACAGTGAGTTATACTTCATTACAAATCAGCAACCATGACTCCCGGATTGACGACAATGAAAGTAACCTGCGTGAGATGATGGGTAAAGTAGACAGGATCCAGGAAGATCTTGAATGGTTGATCACCATGAATGAGGGGAGTCGAGTGAATGGAGCAACTGCAGAAGCAGAGCACCCAATGGAGGAAGAATCAGTAGTGCAGCCCAGGCACTTCAGAGGAAACCCTTAATCTGTCTTTTCTTATTATGGATATATGTTTTTCTGTCTCTTTTTATGTAAACAGTATATAAGGGTATATACTACCCGAGACATTAGCTATTTTGGTAGAGTTTTGAATGCAGTTTTTTGGAAAATTCTCAGGTTAATCCTACTGTGCACCAATTTTGAACTGTAGGATTACCTTTCCTTGCTACTGCTGTAATGAATGGCTGTGCACAGCCTGTTTTATAAAATCCTTTTTTCAGTTTTTGTTAAAAAAAAACATTGCACACAACCATATAACAAATAATATTTAATATTTAAAAAAATATAAAATTACTTGATTCATAAATTTTAGATTGATTAAAATATATTTTGGTTCTCTAAGAGAATTACGGTTGAAGAAGAAATTTCGACATTGAATCATCCGAGTGGGTATGATAATGATGAGAGAACCCATTTTTAACCAAATTATTTTTCTAGAAAAGGGAAATATAGATCTTTTAGACAAAAGGAAATATTTGCCCCATTGCTATAAGATCCTCGAACGAGTCCAATAACTCAAGTTTCAAATATTTACTACCATACAAACTAATCAATAGAGAGGATATCGGATTCGAGGCCAACTAAAATATCCCTTAAAAATTAGAAACATGCGCTCATTATAAAGGAAACCAAATTTATTAACTCTATGTTTATAACCATGCTGCAATTGTGATTAACTTTGAAATAAAGAACCATAAATGAGTGAATAAATAAGTGATAAGCAAAATATTATAGGCTTTGAAATGCTTTTCAAAACAAACGTGAAGTTGATTTGTTGTAGGCATATTACTTCCATTAATAAGAAAATGGATAAGATCAAAAGCATGACACTTCTTCTGCAAACCTTTTTTACAAGCAATGCTTAAATGAGCCTCATCACATTACTTCAAGATACAATATAACAGAGGCCTTAATTAATAATATTTGGAAACAAAATGCCTATTACAAACTGGTTCACTAATGTTATTGTTAGAGTAATTGATAACGAAGAATTAAGATGAAAAGTTGTAAATAGATATTTACTTAAAAAAATTAATAGACAAACTAAAGCCAACAAAGGAATTTTTTAACTACACAAATTTTTAGTGAACGGTTTAAATTTTAATAATAGCTAAACAAACCCAAAGTTAAAATAGAGAAAACGTTGCAATGAGAATACTATTAAGTCCTGTGTTAAAAATAGTAATCATTGAATATTGTTTACCTCGTAAATTTCCAAGGGCTACATGATTTTATGTTTTAATTAAAACAAAAAAACTACACAAAACAATATGTAAGGCCCAATAATATATGGCATGCATTTAGATCAAGTAAAATTTTCTAACATATAACCATCAATAGCAAATACAATCTACCATAACTTGAATATGCAATCTGCACTTCCAATGTTAATACAATGTAAACTATCTATTCAAAAAATGATAATGAATATGATATTGCAATCATAGCTTTCACTTCATATGTAACAAGGACTGATAACATAGTGGGTAGAGAAGTTTTATATTGCTATATATTGAATACAATTGTTGTATTTTGATCAATGTTGTGTTATTCCGTTATGAAACTGGATTACAAATGTCATTAACAATTTCTTATGCCGCAGGGTCTGAAAGATAGGACTAGAGAGTAGCTAGTCCTAGCTACTCGTTTTATGGTTTATGTGTTGCAAGATCTCAAGCTTTATGGTTTGTCTATAAGTCAATGACATAAGTTCTTTTAGAGCGTGAAACAAAAATTTAAGGTTTAAACGTTTGTACCATGTCGCAAATTGAGAATTTTTTGGAATTCACAATGTATCATAATAACATGTTTGTTAGTGTGTGATATGTCGCTAAGAGGAAAATATTTGGGACACTCACACATCACACATAGAAAATATTTCACTCGTGATAAGTAGAAATTCTTTTTTGAGATAAGAAATACAGGTAGGTGCATGGTGCAATTTTTCATAGTGATGTGATATATCAATATAGATAAGAATTTAGCTCGCAATGTATCACAAAAGGTAAAAACATAATCAATGCAACACATCTTGGGCATAGAATATTTAAATCATGCAACATATCATGTGGAAACAAAATTTAAAAACCATGATAAATTTTCTAAGAGTTAGAAATAATTCATCAAAAGTAATGTAGCCTTAGATAAAAAGTTAAGAAACTGTGGCAAGCATAAGCTGAAGGAAGGAGTAATTAATCTCCTCTAGATAAGTTGTAAATCTAGGTAGAATAGAACAAATCTAATGCAATCCAGTAGGAACAAATCAAGAAAAGGGATTTAACCAAGGGATGAAGACTGGTAATGATAAATCATTTATAGTAGTGCACCCAAATAAGTTGCAACCAATGTGAAGTGAAGATAAATTGGAAATTTTAGTAAGAGCCCACCCTTAGGGTTTTCTCCTTGAGAGGGAAACATGCAAGGTTTTAGTTCTAGCTTAACAATTGGAAACACTCTACAAGGACTATAGATCTATGGGATGAGTTAATAGACAACAAAAACTATGTCCAAACGAAAAATTACTTATTGAGAACTTTACCTTTAGCCCACTTGGGTTCCCACTAGAACTTGTTCATTTTAAACAGGTTCATGAATACTTAGTCTTCAAATTGAGTATATTTTTAGTTAGACCTATAGATCCATGTTTATGAAATTAATTCTCTAACTCTTGTTCATTCATAGGTGCCAAACTCATATATGTATATGTGTGTGTGTGTATATATATATATATATACTCCTGGTATTTCAGAGACATTTTCAAAAGATGCAGTGACTAGGGTTTAAAGGCTAACTTTTACAACGACCTATGTTTAGGGTTTCTCTATTATCGTTAGTTCCTATGTCGACCCTTTGATCCATCCATGGTCGTGTCCTATGGGGGAGGAAAAACCTCCCTATTTCCATTTGTAAGGATGTTGAGCATACACCAACTATTAGAATCAAATATGTTAGACACCAATGGAATCAAGGGAGTTGCATGGACCTCCCCCCCTTTTGGATAGGTTGTGGAAAATTGTTTTGAAGGCCACCCAGGAAGCTTCCACCTCACACCCAAATGTAGATTGAGCTTGGGAGCCAGGTTGTTGCATTCCGCAGGAAGTATAATGCCCAAATATTGTTAGAATAATCAACCCATAGTTTACCACCTTAGACATTAATTTAATTATTTTTGTCTTATTTTCCTAGTTCATGTGTCCCACCTTGTGCAAGTTGTCATTTACCTATCCATAGTGGTCAAAATTTCCTTATTTGACTCATGTAGCGCTTGGGAAACCTCAAGGAATCAATTCTGCTTTATTCCTAGCCTCCTAGGTGCCCTTCTGCTTTTTCTGCTTTATTGCCTGCTTTTTCAGTGCTTTAAGGCAATTGGGAAAGTTGGACTAGGTGAGGTGAACTAGTTTTTTGTCCTCTTCATCCTCCATTATTTTTTCCTTGGAAAAGCATGTATGAGTTGTCATTCCATCACTCTTTAGCTTGCCTAAGTACTTTTTCCAATTCGTGAGCTCCATGACTGATTTGGGATCAACTTTTTGCACCTATGGGGGATTTGCTTAATTTTAGTAAGCCTGCTTTATGCTAGATTTGAATTTATCCTCATGCATTCGAATCCCTTTTGTAATTATTTAATGTAGCAACCTATTATGTTACAGGGTTGGCTATTGTACACTGAGTTAATACAGTTTAGTGTTTAGCTCCAATTTTAGTCTCTTTTGTGAGTGATTTTGCATGATCAATTGTTAATTGTTGTGATAAAAATTAATCTATCACTGGGTTCAATTTCCACATGGTATTAGAGCCACTGTAGATTGTTTTTTCTCCTCCAAAATTGTTTTGCAGGTTCGACATCATTGACTAGGAGCCTTCTACTGACAGCCGGGACAGATTTCTAAGCTATGGATCAATCTCAAAAGATCATCTTGTCCCCTTTCAATTTCTTTGAATGGAAAGCAGAGATGGAGATACTGTTGAGAGCGAAAGGCCTCTACAGGGTGACTATGGCAACAGAAGCAGCACCCAATGCAGCTGCAGAGAAGATAAAATGGCACAACAGGAGGGATGAGGCCTATGGTCTCCTGTGTCTGAGTATTTCCAGAGACCTCCTTTTCCATCTTGATGGATTGACATCACCGAATGAAGTATGGGAGAAGCTTATCGATCTTTTTGGAAAGACAGATGAGATGAGGGGACATCAAATAAAAAATGAGCTGATTTCCCTGAGTCCCAATAGCTTTGAATCTCTGCAACTCTATTTCTCTAAGTTTAAAGCACTTGTTTTGCAGCTGAAACAGTGTGGGATCAAAAATAAGGATGATCAGCTGGTCTTGGCCATTCTCTCAAAGCTTGGCTCTGACTATTCAGTGTTTGTTCGACCTTCTATGCCACAAAACTGACAGCTCAAACCTGGAAGATGCCTAGCCTTGTAGATTTCATGGAATCTCTCGCACAAGAACAAGACAAGCTGGTGATGATGGGCACCATCAAACCATCCAAAGATCAAGCCCTGATTGCTGGATATTCGAAGGTGGATTCAAAAAGCAAAAAGAAAGCTAAAAATCCACCTAAGAAAAAGAGAGACAAGAACAAGTCTCCAGAGGAGCCACAAGGTTCCAAGAAGAACTACCAGAAGAAGAAGAATAAAGGAGAAATGAGCAAGTGCACATACTGCAATAAGGGCAATCACATTGAAATCTCTTGTATGAAGAAGCAAATAGACATGCTGACCCAAATCCTGGAGAAGAATGGCATCTCCCTTCCAGATAGCTCAAAGAAGACAGAAGGAGGATCAAGTTTAGAAGACAAAGAGAGGATTCATGCATTGGTTGCTGGCACATCAAGCTCACCTAGTTTCATCATCGATTCTGGAGCTTCAAGACACATGGTTTCGACCAAGGATGCATTCTCCTCACTTGACATGTCGAAAGGACCACCTATAGTACTGGGAGATGACTCTCTCACTGAAATTTTGGGTAAAGGGAGGATTGAACTTGATCATGGTCAGTTCAACAATGTGTTGTATGTGCCTGGTCTTGCCTCCAACCTCTTGTCAGTGTACCATATGAATCACACTGGGTCTCCTAATAAGGTCATATTCTCCCCTGATGAAGTTGAGATCACAGAGATCTCAAGTGGTAAATTCATTGCAAAATGAGTTGCAAATCATGCTCAAAAGGTATACATGTTCTCACACTTCCTACCCTACTCAAACCCCTCTGCTCTTTTGATTCATGCTAATGAGGCAAGAAAGCTTTGGCATGAAAGATTTGGCCACCTAAATTACAAGTATCTTTCTGATCTTAGTGAAAAAGAGATGGTCATAGGGTTGCCCAAGATAAAATTTTCCAAAGGAATCTGCCAAGGTTGTATCCTAGGAAAACACCCAGAGCACAAATTTGAGAGAGCTAGTCATGAGAGAACCTCTGCACCCCTTGAGCTGATCCACACTGATGTTGCTGGCCCATTCCCTCATATGTCCATGAGTCAGTCCAAATATGCATTGACTTTCATTGATGACTTTTCCAGGTATTGCTGGGTTTACTTCCTGAAACACAAGTCTGAAGTTTTTGGCCTCTTCAAAGTCTTTAAGGCTTTGGTTGAAAACCAGTATGGGAGGAAACTCAAGGTCCTCAGATCTGACAATGGTGGTGACTATGTCAAGTCTGAGTTTATTAATTATTGTGCAGATGCAGGTATTTAGATGCAGCATTCTATCCCTTACACACCACAGCAGAATGGTGTTGCTGAGAGGAAGAACAGATCACTGAAGGAGATGGAAACATGCATGTTGGAGGCCAAAAATTTGCCACCAAAGTACTGGGCCAAAGCTATAAACTGTGCAGCCTATATCTAGAATAGGGTGCCTCATAAATAGCTTGAAGGTATGACTCCTTTCGAAGCATGGAGTGGGCACAAGCCAGATGTGACCCATTTCAAGATTTTTGGCTCAAGGGCTTGGGCTAGAATTCCAACAGAGAAGAGAAAGGCTTTGCAGCCCCAAAGCCGAGAGTGTATTTTTGTTGGATATTCTAAAGATTCAAAAGGGTACAAGCTGATAAATTTTAGCACAAACAAAGCCTTTATTGAAAGGTGTGTTCAGTTTGAAGAAGAACCCCTTGCAACAGTGGAAGTTGGAGAAGCCTCTTCTCCACTTGAACCTCAGAAAGTAAGTGAAGAATTTGTTGAACATGCTGATTCTGATATGTATGATAGTGATGAGTTTATTGCAGACCCTAACATCCCTACAAGGCCAAAATGGGCAGCCAAGACACTACATGCAGCAGGAGATCTAGCTAGGGATCCCAATGACCCAAGGAGGACTAGATCTCAATTTGAGAGTGGTCTGTGCATGAAGGATCCTATGTTTGCTGAGAAATTATATTTGATGGTGAAATATGATCCTCAAACATATGAATAAGTATCAGGAGATCCAATATTGCAAGCAGCCATGAAAGAAGAGTTCAGCTCACTCCAGATGAGAAACACATGGGAGCTAGTGGATCTTCCCCCAGGGAGGAAGTTAGTTCAGTGTAAGTGGGTCTACAAGACCAAATTTTCTGTTGATGGTTCACCACTGAAGTACAAGGGCAGATTGGTAGCCAAGGGATACTCACAAGTTCATGGGATAGATTACAATGAGACCTTTTCCCTAGTGGCAAAGATGGATTCCATCAGGCTAGCTCTAGCCATTGCATCCTCAAAGCAATGGGAGGTACATCACATGGATGTAAAATGTGCCTTCCTGAATGGAGATCTCACTGAAGATATATATATGCAGCAGCCTCAAGGTTTTTCTACTAACCCTTTTCTTGTGTGCAGGTTGAGAAAGTCATTGTATGGGCTAAAGCAAGCCCCCAGGGCTTGGTATGCCAAGATTGATAGCTTCTTGCTATCACTAAATTTTGTTAGGTGCAAATAAGATCCAAATATCTATTTGAAGTTAAATAATGGTTCATTAATGATCATTGTGTTATATGTTTAGGACCTCCTCATTACATGAATCTCAAGGGATGAGATTGCTTCCTTGAAGGATGCAATGAACCAAGCCTTCTCCACGATAGATTTGGGGCTCTTAAGCCAATTATTGGGGCTTGATATTGCTCAAACCAAAGCTGGAATCAAGGTGCACCAGTCCAAGTATGCCTTGTATTTCCTGAACAAATTCATAATGAAGGATTGCAAAGCAAGCAAAACTCCTTTCCTTTCAGGAGTGAAGCTGGAAGAAGCTAATTCTTCACCTATGGTAAACAATACACTGTATAGGAAATTGATTGGATATTTGTTGTATCTGACACATACTAGACCTGATATTTCTTATGAAGTAAGTGTGGCTTCTAGATACATGGATCAGCCTCATGAGATCCATTGGAAAGCAACCAAAAGGATCCTTAACTTTGTTCAGGGAACAAGGACACATGGGATCAGACTTCTATAAAGCAAAATCTGATCTTGATTTGATTGGATTTACTGATAGTGATTGGGCAGGTGATAGCACAGACATAAAGTCCACATTAGGATATGTTTTCATGCTTTCAAAAGGGCCAATTAGCTGGTCAAGCAAGAAACAAAGTGCCATTGCACTCTCATCTACAGAAGCAGAGTACAGAGGAGTTGTTAATGCAACAACTCAATGTTTATGGTTGCAGGGATTACTTGGAGAGTGTGGCTTCAAATCAGAGTACTCAAATACCATCTACTGTGATAACCAGAGTACCATTAGAATCTGCAAAGATCTAGTTAAGAAGCAGAGAACCAAACACATTGAGATCCATATGCACTACATCAGAGAGCTTGTGCATGATGGCACCATTCACCTACTCTTCTGTTCATCTTGAGAACAAGTAGCTGATATCTACACCAAAGCATTTTGTGAGAAGACCTTCAGCAATCTCAAATCATTGTTGGGGATTGCTGATCATGCTGTGAAGCATGAGTGAAGACAAGATTTCCAAATTTTATTTTACAGTCAATGCTTAAGGGAGGATTTTCCCATGTGGTTTTTGCCTCTTTCCTTGGTTGTATGGACATGCAGTGTCATGTCCCTGGTTTCGACCCCATTTGCATGATGTATATATTGTAATTAATCATGGTGAGGAGCTCAAGGCAAAAGCCCCACCATCGATTTGGCTGTGTATGTTTCGGCAATGGGGATAATTGCCAATGGTATGTTGTGCTATCCAGTACATTTTAATTTGGCATCATGTAAACCCGCACATCAATTAATTAAACCACAACCAGCTACGGCAGTGCAACGTTGAATGAAAAGGGCATGGATTCCAAAGGATAAGGGGTGGGGATGTCAAACCTTGGTTTATGGGGAAAAACCCATGTTTTATTACCTTGTTGATTTGCCACCTTTTTGTCTCACCCAACCTTGTCAACCTCTTTAATGCTTCAGAGTTGGTGGTTGAGGAGATATGGCTGAGTGGTTGAGGGCAGTTATTGCCTTTGGGAGTGGGGTGGCAGGGCTGTCAGCTCCATACCCACATCCACACTCCACCCATGTCTGCCCATTCTTCTCCCTCACGCACTCTCCCTGGTCAGTTTACACTCTCACCATGATTTTGGTCTGTTGGCTCCTCACGCACAGGTTTTGGGGGCGTTTTTGGGTCTCACGCAGGTTTTCTTCCTCTCCCCACGAGTTGCTGAGTACCCACGAACTGCAAAATCGTGTCCTTCCTATTGTGTGTGCATCCACGGGAAAAAACGGAGCTGTTTTTCTTCACGCAGGGCCTCCATTGTCTGTTATTTTCCTTGCTGGGTCGGATTGTTTACCCACGCGTAGGTATTCTTCTGTTTGGGGCACACATAGTGAGCTGAGAGCCGTGATTTTGCATCCATGACTGACTGTGAAGGGCCTTTCACGGTTTTGGCTGTCTCACAGATTAGTTGGGTCGTTTTTCCCTGTTGTAGTTTGTTTTGCTGTTGTGTTTTTGGGGCTGTGCAATTCGTTTTTCCATGTTTTAAGCGGTGACCGCTGATTGGTTGCCTGAGTGCAATGGATAGTCTTTGGACTGTGCTGGCTTGGCTTGGTTGTTGAAAGCCTGTGAAACCCAGCTGTGTTGTTTTGTTTCTTATGTCCCCTTGGCTATGTATAAGCCTACAATTGACCCTTATTCCGGAGGAATCATGCCCAGCTCGGGGGTGGCAGCGTTGCTGAGAGATTGATGAGCAAGCTGGCCTATGGTTGGGTGGAACGTTGCAGCGACGTAGCTGGTTGTGGGTGAATTCTTCATCAAAAGATAAGTCTGCTGTCTATACTTCATCTCTGCAATTTATATTGATGTTAAATGAACTATAATGATCTTGTGGAATGCTGGTTTATGAGTATGTGTGCTTCCGTTGTCTGATTGAAGATAAATGCATCTATGTATGCTTAATTCCAGCATTGGTTTCATTTGATTATGTTCATGGGCTGTTTTCCCGGTCTGTTTTTGGGGTTCGTCGCGTCCTCTTCGCCGGTCTGAGGGACGGGGACGTGACATGCAGTATGTAAAAGGGTGACTAAGCCTTGTTTCTAGGCCCTATAATTTTCTGATATATTACTCATAAGTCAGGCTTAAGGGGGGGTGTTAGAATAATCAACCCATAGTTTACCACCTTAGACATTAATTTAATTATTTTTGTCTTATTTTCCTAGTTCATGTGTCCCACCTTGTGCAAGTTGTCATTTACCTAGCCATAGTGGTCAAAATTGCCTTATTTGACTCATGTAGCACTTGGGAAACCTCAAGGAATCAATTCTGCTTTATTCCTGGCCTCCTAGGTGCCCTTCTACTTTTTCTGCTTTATTGCTTGCTTTTTCAGTGCTTTAAGGCAATTGGGAAAGTTTGACTAGGTGAGGTGAACTAGTTTTTTATCCTCTTCATCCTACACTCTTTTCTCCTTGGAAAAGCATGTATGAGTTGCCATTCCATCAATCTTTAGCTTACCTAAGTGATTTTTCCAATTTGTGAGCTCCATGACTGATTTGGGATCAGCCTTTTGCACCTATGGGGGATTTGGTTAATTTTAGTAAGCCTGCTTTATGCTAGATTCGAATTGCTCCTCATGCATTCAAATCCCTTTTGTAATTATTTAATGTAGAAACCTATTATGTTACAGGTTTGGCTATTGTACACTGAGTTAATACAGTTTAGTGTTCAGCTCCAATTTTAGTCTCTTTTGTGAGTGATTTTGCATGATCAATTGTTAATTGTTGTGAGTAAAATTAATCTATCACTAGGTTCAATTTCCACAAATATTTGGTTGAATCTGAGCACTATGAAGGATAAATTTAGTTTAGGAAAACCCATGCACTAATAGGAAAGTTTCTGGGGCTTTGGTTGTTCGAATGATATATGATTAGATGGAGTGATAAATGGTTGAAACCGAAAGGCGATTTTGAGTAGCGCTTGAACTCAAAGGATTTTTTCACAAAAAATTTCCATAATCTAGAAGATATAGATTGAATCTTTGACAATGGCCTATATTTCTACAATTTTGTTGGACTATTTCTAAGATATTAGATGGAGAAGTTTATCCCAAATAAGGAATATTTCTCCCATGCATCGGTATGGATTAGCCTATATTCTCTCCCTTTGTAGTTTTCGTTGCTTGAAACGTTGGAAGAGATTGGAAATAGTCTAGGAAAGTTTGTCAAGGAATCTAAAGCAACTACGATATAGTGATATACCTTATATAAAAGAATATGTCTATCTCAATATCTATCAAGCCCTACATGGAAAAATATGTCTCTCAAGAGGTGATGAGGAATGGATCCAGACCATTGATTATGAACATATTCCTTTTAGGTGCAGAAAATACCATGTTCTTGGGCATTTATTTAAAGATTACCATATCATCAATCCTATAAAGTATCCATATCCAAATATAAACACAGGAGAAGGGAACTTCATTCCATTTCAAGGAAAAAGGAAGGAGGTGAACAAGAGGCAAGGGCGACTGCAAGGGAAAATATTTGAAAGCAATAATAATTTTGAAGATATTTCCCTAGACCAAAAATAATCTTTGAAAATAGAAAATAATACAGGTGGTGATCAAGTTTGAACCTACAAATATCCAATATATGAAGGAATTAATTAGCATACCCAACTAGAGCTAACAAGAAATTGACCCATCAGCTGGTAAGGAACCACAATCCATTGTTCAAGATAATGTAACTATAGAAGAGGGTACAAAACTCAACTTAGAGATTGAGGATAATGATCTGTTTGACCTAAATATGGATAATATTGTAGAATCATGCCATAAAAGAGACAATCAAGCAGTCCTGATGGAGCAGTTAGAAAAGGTCCAAAAAGTATACCTAAGCTCAAAAGAAGGGGAATCAATAAAAATCAATCAAATTTGGGGGTGATATTTGGTTCAAGAAAGCCTATCTCAAAGACCAAAAAAAGTGATAAGAAGTGAGGAATGAAGTCACATAAGAAGTTGTTGGAGGATTTTGGAAACATGATGGTCAAATCAGGACAAAAGGAGGTTCTTACTCAGACATTCATCACATCTCAAACCCATTGTTAAAAATGAAGATTCAATCCTGGAACATTAGGGGAATAAATAGTAAGAGTAGGTAGCAACTCTTACTAAAGTTCATAATAGAAGAACAACCATACATTCTTATGCTTCAGGAAACTAAATGCATTGGAGAGGAAGATCAAATTTTTTTCTTGAAATGTTCGTATAGAATTTAATCAATAACTTTGGATGCCATACGAATGTAAGGTGGGTTATAAATCTTGTTTAATTCGAGATCCATTGAGGTTTGCAACTCTTTATCTATCCCTTAGTCAATTTCTATATTTTTTCATATTATACGCTCATAATTTATGGGAATACTCACCAATGTATACATACCTCAATCCCTTAAAGACAATAAAATTTTCATGCAAAACGTTAGAAATATAGAATATCTCCTCAATGGAAGCCATTGGATAATAGGGGGTAATTTCAATATCATAGCTTCCTTGGATGAAAAAAGGGGGTATAAGAAGATTAGAATCTGATAGTGTTTTCTTCACAAACCTCATTTAGGATCTCTCCTTGATTGACATGGAACATGCTAATGACACCTTCATTGTTGTTTTAATTGTAACTTTGGAAGATATTCTAATATATATTAGCATTGTATATTTTTTATACCCCCATCGTATATGTGCTTCCATCCTTTTAGGATGTCATTTTTATGTATGGTTATTGAATTAAACCCTATGTTTTAAGTCCGTACAATAGTCCCTAGAATACATATAGGAAAATGTACTTATGAGTATTCCTAGGCAGGTTGGCCCTAAAGAGGTTACCTGGATGACCTAGTTAGTTGAGTAAGTCACTTAACAAAAGGATATAAATAGGGAGGATCCCTCCTAATTTGAGACACACACTCACACTCTCTCATGTGCACTTTAGGAAAGAGAGGATAAGGAGGAAGAGAGAGAGATGCATGAGACATCTTATTCTTGGGTTTCTCCATCTTGTGATATTGCTTTAGTGACAAAACTATTTTGAGGAATTTTGTGGGGTTTTCTCCTTTATGGTTTCCCTGAGAAAAATATTTGTGTCTTGTGTCTCTTGTGTCTTTTTGATATATTGTTGTAATTGTTATTCTTTTAGATAAATATCAAAATTGAATTAATATAGAAAACTAACATGGTATCAAAGCCTCTATGAAATAAGGAACCGTGCAACTGAAATAGTGCTACAATGGAAGCTACTAAAGATTAGGGTTTCATGCTTGAAAACCCTAGAAGACAAAATCTAGTCATCTTGGTACTTTCATTATAAATATATATTGGAGAAGAATCAGGAGCTCAAACTTTGATAAGACTAATATTAAATATTTATGTACCTTGTGTGCAAGTTTCAGTCTCATATTCGCTATACTTCAGGAGATATGATTCCTCCAAATCATGGTTCCATCCTCCTCCAGAATCTAGTCTTAAACAAGTGACCTAGGGAGAATCGCTATATCTTGGGATATGAAGGTCCAATTAAAATTTCACAAGATGTTTCATATAGTGAATGGACTTTAGGTTTTCTGGTCCTAGTTTCAGACCTTGAAGGTGAAACAGTGACATGTGGAATTCCGTACAAGTTTGATATGTTTAACCAGTCCTCAAACATGTCACCTTGGAAAAATTAGCATAAGTTCCACTCGGTGAATATGATTCTTCTCTAACCTATGGGGTTGGAAACAATACATACCAAGATATATTAGGATGAATTTTTATACCTTGAGGATCATAAATTTTGGAGATACAACATAATCAATATCAGACTATTCTGTAGAAGAAAACGGAGAAACTATGGCTTCTTGTTCCAAAGTTTTCCACCACATTTGTCAAAAAAGGAGTACATTGTAAAACTCACCTTGAAGAGGCGCATCTTCTTGTCTAATCATAAGTTTGAAAATCCAAGTTTGGAAAATTAGGGTTTCTTTGATAAAACCTAGATCAACCAGCTTCAGAACTAGGTCAGGCACCTCAAACTGGTAATATCTATATCTATGTTATTTCCATTTGAGGTTCTCATTTCAAAATGACTCATCACACCCAGTTTGATGATAATCTTGGGGGAGATGACAATTTCCAAGCATCGAAGTGAAGGATCTCCCTGATCCTTGAAGAAAATGACTTGGATAAGTATATCAATAAGGAAGTTCCATATCCATAGGGAGATGAGGCTAAGGATATCCATAAGAAGAACTTAGCCAAGGCCAAGAGAATCGGTGTAGATTATAGTAAGGGTCATCTCATCCCCCATGTGTCATCCTTGAAGACACCTAAGGAAGTGTTTTATGCTTTAACAAAGTTGTTTGAAGGAAAGAACATCAATCAGAAGATGACATTGAGGAACCTGTTGAAGAAGGTGAAGATAAAGAACTCAGATGCCATACATTCCTACGTCACAAGGGTTGCTCAAACAAAGGAATAACTTGAAGCAGTCAAAGAGAATGTCGAAGAATGAGAGATTGTTATGACCACCTTGAATGGCCTACCAAGATTATGGGATTCATTCATTCAAGGAATATGTGCAAGAAGAAAGTCGATCCCTTTCAGTAGACTATGGGAAGAATTCACACAAGAAGAAGCTCAGCTCTTAACAAGAGAAGAGAATATGGGAGAGACTAAATATCAACCTCTCACAGTTCACACTAGAAAACCTCACAATAGAAGGAAGGACCATCATCAAACAAGAAAAAATAAATTTAGTAGAGATACTTCCAACATTAGATGCTACACTTGTGATGAGAAGGGATACCACTCCATAGATTGTCCTAGAAACAAAGACTCCTCCAATAACAAGTCAAACAAGAAAATGCATCATGCTCACACCGTTGAAGATGATGAACCAAATAATAAAATATTCAGAGAAGAAAGGGAAGATTCCTCAAGTGATGGGAAATATGTACTTTGATCCAAAACAATTCTACCAATGAACATAAATATCATACTCTTATCAATCTCAGTATTTGTATAAGAAGGAATGAAATTATGAATGAAGAAGTGACACTCAAATTCAGAACAAGTACATAGAAGACTTGCTCAAACATGAGTAGGAAAAACACGTGTCCTCAGAACTAGATGATGAAGTAGAGAACACTGTCAAAGACTCCAGTTATTCTTGCAAGAAAATAAGGATCGATAGGGAGTCCACCCACTGAACAATCAAAGATAAGTATTTAGTTGTCATTTCCTATATATCTACTTACTTAAATGATATTTTTTGCTTGTGTACATATTTATATTCAGTTGATGTATTATGCATGATTGTGTGTCTGCATCTATGAACAATATACTACTAGTTTTAATATGATGGATGAGTATTTGATGGTGTTGTACAACATTCCATTGATACTTATCTAGAATGAAACCTATTTGGTGACATATTGGGAGTAGTACATACTCTTAATAAATGTTCTAGTATATATGGAAGGCATCTAGAAAGTTACCGTATGTATACAAGATATGGATGAATGTTGTAGCATTGGCTAAGATAGTTGCATAACTATGGGGCATATATATTTATGCATTATAATTTGTCACTGTTAATATGTTCTCAGAAATTATGAAATGTTTCTAATCATGCAATTGAATTTAACTTGTAGGAAATATCATGTACAATCACCTATAATAAAAGAAGGATGAGACTTGTTCCAAAGAACAAGTGACAACAATTCTTTTAGAAGATTCACCCCAACAAACATACATGAAGAGGAACCTAAAGCTCCGAGAGTCAGATACACCTTGGTGAAAGAAAGAGCTTCAGAAGAATAAAAGAATCATGACATGAACTAAAGAGAGTGATAGATCCACCTCGAGAAATGAAGACCATATTGGGCAGAAGATATCATGCAAGATGAAGAAAAATATGGCGGGACTTCCAAAGAAAGTAAGAGGCCTCAAAAACACTCCAATTATGTGGTACTGTTGAGTGGCATCATTGATGCAGATCCTTCCAGCTATGAAGAAGTAGTCAAGAAGAAATGGAAGGAGAGTATGATTAAAGAGTACCAGATGATCATGGAGAATGATGTCTCAGATGTGGTTCTGAGACCCGAAGAGAAGTCTGCAATGTCTTCCATGTGGATCTACAAGATTAAGCATGCAACAAATGGAAACATCAAGTTATACAAATCAAGTTTCATCGTTTCTCTCAAAAAGAGGGAGTAGACTATGACATGACATACTCCATTGGCCATACAAACTTCTCCAATAGAAGTGTTTATCAATAAGAGAACCACATGTGTGCAGAAGGATTAGTGGAAGCTCAGAAGGCACCCATTGATAAGCACATATATCTAAATGAGGATATTGAATATCACCTAGAGTGATGGAGATCTCACCCTTTTCTACAGGGTTGAATATGGAAGCCTAAAGAGGATGAGAATCTCACAGATGGGTGCAAGAGGAACTTTCAACAAAGTTCAAGATAGAGTATCTTGGTATCCACTGACCTTAAGAGATGATATAGATGGATACATAGAAGATTAATAGTAGAGGAGGCCACCTATTTCTCTGGTATAGAATGTTTCGATACATAGAGTACAAAATGTTGAGGGAGAATGATGCTTCACTTTAGAGGGAGTGACTACAGAAGATCTCCAAGTTTGAAAATATTGACATGGTACAGAAGAATGGAGAAATTCATGATAAGATTAGGATTTACTAGTAATAAAGTGGATTCTAAACTTTACTTCAAGGTTAAAGACAAAATATTGGTGATGCTCCTACTATATGTTGATGACCTGTTTCTGAAAGGAGAGGATGCAATCATTGTATGTGGAAATAGGAAGCTTTCCATTGAGTTCAAGATGAAATACCCAGGGATGATGCACTACTTCTTAGGCATGGAGGTGTGGCAGAGTACATATGGGATTTTCTTTGGTTAAGGAAAGTATGCAGTATGTTGGACTACAAGGACATAGGAACACCTATGGCATCGAACTTGAAGCAACTGTGTGATGCTTCATTAGATATGGTTGATGCCATGATGTATCTTCAAATGATTTGTTCATTTATGTACATTACAAATACAAGACATATGCTTTGTTGTGAACACCCTGAGCTAGTTCCTGATGGATTCGATACATGTTCACCTATTTGCTGGAAAGCATGTCTTGAGGTACTTGAAGTGTACAATTAAATATGGGATCAACTAAGACAGGAATTAGAAGATTAACCTGCATGATTATGTTGATTCGAATTGGGCAGGAAGCACCACTGATAGGAAGAGAAATTTGGTTTATTGCTTCAGTTTGGTATTTGACATGATCTCTTGGTTTAGTAGGAAGAAGTATCGTGTGGTGCTAAGTACATATGAGGAAAAATATGTTGCAGCCTGCTTGGCTAGTTGTGAGGTAGTATGGCTTCAAATGATACTATCTAATTTGTTTGATCTAACTTACATTTTTGTATGGTGCAGATAGGAGCAGTGAAGCTCCATTACATGGAAATGAATGAGCGGATAACCAATGTATTGACCAAGCCACCAATGAGAGTGAAGTTTGAGTACTTCATAGAAATACTTGGTGTGATCCAGAATGAAACTCCTAGAAAGAGGGAGTAACAAGTTCTAGCATGGTCGAAGGTGCAGGTTTTCTTGGTGACGTAATTAGTCCTGGCGTGCTCCTATGCTAGAAATGGTGAGATACTAGAATCCACAGATGCATGAGATCTCACATGGGAAATTATACATGTTGTGATTGAGTGGAAAATATATTGGTGTGGTACATATGTTTCTTGGACGTAATCAGTCTTGTGGGTTGTCCCGGAGTGTAAAATATCCCGGTGTGGTACGCAGGTTTCTCAGATGTAATCAATATTGGTATGGGTTGTCCTGGAGTATAAAAGATCCTGGTGTGGTATGTAGGTTTTGTCAGATGTAATCAATCCTGTTGGTTGTCATAGAATTGAAAAGATCCTAGTGTGATATGCATGTTGTTCAGACGTAATAATTCATGGAAGATTATCCTAGAATGAAAAAGATCTATCCATGGTACACATGTTGTTAGGATGTACTAATTCCTTGAGTTTGACCTGGAATGGAAAAGATCATGGCATGGTATGCAGGTTGTTTGGTCATAATCAGTCCTTGTACATGTGTGTTCCCATGTTGGATATGATTAGAGGTCACAAGGAACTTGGTGTGCACCTAGGCAGTTCTCACATAGTGGTAGACGTAGGTTGTCTTAGTGACACAAATAAGTATTGTTGTGCTCCTATGTTTGTAGAACATAGGTTGAGCATGGTAGGATGTAATGCACTTGGTGTGTACTTAGGATAATATCGCCTAGTGAAAGATGCAGGTTTTCTTAGTGACATGAAATTCTTGGCGTGCTCCTATGTTGGTAGAACACAGGTATTCCGTGATATGAATATGGGTTGTGATCTGTGTGCTCTGTGTTTGATGATGAGATTATCTGGATACAATGAGATGACAGTAGGAGTCACTAGTGATTGTATTGGCAATGTAACGAATGGTCATGGGTTTTACCTACGCGATGGATTTCTCATGGATATGATGAATACCTAGATGAGGACTAGGCCTACACCAAACATGAAACCGGGCTGGATCTGTAGAAAATTCCTATGACATATAGATACAAAATTTAATGATCGACAAGATGAGGACTATGGAAACAACTATGATGATGAATTAGTGATAATGATTGTGACTAGAGAATACCTTCCTAGTTAAGAGGAAGTGTTGTTGTAATTGTAACTTCAGAAGATATTCTAATGTATATTATTATTGTATATTGTTGTACCCCAATCGGATATGTGTTTCCCTCCTTTTGGGATGTCATTATTATGTATGGTCATTGAGGTAAACCTTCTGTTATACTTTACGGTAATATTCTGGAATAAATAAATGAAAATGTACTTATGAGTATTCCTAGGTAGGTCAGCCCCAAATAGGTTACATGTCCGAACTAGTTAGTTGAGTAAGTTACTCAACGAAAGGATATAAATAGGGAGGTGTCATCCTCATTTGACACACTCTCTCTCTCTCTCATGTGTGATTTAGGGGAGAGAGTATGAGGAGGAAGAGAGAGAGCTGCAGGAGACATCTTATTCTTTGTTTTTTCCATCTTGTGATATTGTTTTAATGATAGAACTATTTTGAGGAAGTTTGCGGGGTTTTCTCCTTTATGGTTTCCCTGAGGAAAATATTTGTGTCTTATGTCTCTTGTGTATCTTGTAAATATTGTTGTGCTTGTTATTCTTTCAAATAAAGATCCTACTCAAATTAATGTAGAAAAGCTAACATTCACTTGGAGAAATAGGTTCTTGATATTGCGACTTGTGGCTTGTAAGATGGACATATTCCTTAGAAGTTAATCACTTCTCGTCACAGTTAATTGTTTAGAATCCACAATCCTTCCCATCTGTGGATTGGACCACTGGCCCATCGACTTATATATGGATTTATCCAACATTTCTCTATGAAAATATATTGGAATTGAGTCATTATGGCTTTTGAGAAAACATTTTCAAGATAATGTGGGAAAATTGTCAGAGGAATCGATAGGTCTTTATGGTTCATTGATGTATCATTTCCAATGAAAAATTAAGAGTTTTAAGAAAAAATAAAATAAAAAGCTACAACAAATTGAGATTTTGAAATATATTTCAAGCTCAAAAGGATATGGAGGCCAGAATGAGACAAGTTCAACAAACAACCATAACTAATGGATGCATTGAAGATCTAATCAAAGAAGAGAAACTCTTAGAACTTAAAATCATATATAAACACAAACAATAGGATATCTTATCGCATCATAAGTCGAGAGTCCAATAACTAAAACAGGGAGTGTGAAACACTAAATTCTTCCATAGATGTACCATCCAAAGGAGGCACTCGAATTGTATTCTTAATATCAGGAGTTAACACGGAGAAATATTCATAGAAAGAGCATGTATTGTGTTAGGATTATTATTCATCCTCCCTTTGTCTCCTTTTGACCACACAAATTCTATTTGTTTAATTTCCCTAACTTAGGAGGTCTTGTCACTTTACGAGTGCATGGGGGACATGACTAGTGGACTTCTGCCACTTACTAGACCCGCCTCCATGCATTTTGGAGCTCCAGGGACCAATCCCTATTTTATAGAAACCCACTCGGATTCCCACCAGTAATGTTCAGTAGTTCACCCCAGTAGGTCATTAATTATCGTTAGTTAAAATATGACCCCCATCAGTTAGATCACTTTGAGTGTATCTAGCATCAGTTTGCATGATCATTAGAGGAAATTTGGGGTCTAAAATGGGCCTTATAAGAAAACGCACCAACAACAAATTTTGTGAGTTGGAATTCAAGAACCAATAGAATTTCAATAAAATGAGTCAACCATAATGGTTGAATTGACATATTTGTCATAAAAGAAAACTACTTTTTTTGTTCGTATTTTCGACATATCTCCATGTCTTTTTACTCAAATTTCAAGTAGGAGAGCTCTTTGGATGCGGAATTTAATTCCGTATCCAACGAGTACCCACACTGCATACTTTTGACAAACCCCGCTACCCCAAAAACAAGAAATACCTGAAAAAATGTCATCATCACGTTTTTTCAGTTATTTCTTGTTTTTGGGGTAGCAGGGTTTGTCAAAAGTATGCAGTGTGGGTACTCGTTGGATGTGGAATTAAATTTTGCATCCAATGAGCTCTCCCACTCAGAATTTGAGTAAATACATAGGGAGATATGTCGAAAATACGAACACAAAAAGTAGTTTTTTTCATTCTTCCTTCAAAATTAATAAGTATTATTTTATTATTTTAACTATTATTTTATTATTTTCCTTAGGAGGCCCATTTTAGACCCCAAATTTCCTCTAATGTCATGGGAATATGGCCTCCTTTGCTGACCTACCCCTTCAATTAACTAATTGTAACTGGTCGTTAACTAATAGTGATCTGTAGTTGCACTAGTTATTTATTTATGGCGATTCTCTCACTCCTAGTTATCTCTAAAGTCGATCTAGGTTGGTAGATTCAAATTCCTAAGAAGGTATTCAAATTATTCATTGATGTTGTTTATATATTCACCCATAATGTGAATAATCAATTAATGGAATATTTCTCATAGTGTTCTTCAATTGTTCTTCTCTTATTTCTATTGTGCAATCTATGTGAAGACTATTTTTGGCCCAAGATCTGCCTGCCAGAATCTAATATGGTATCATATCCTGTTTAGGCTAAACAAAAATTTTCTTTCTAGTTTTGTGCAGGTATTCAATTCTCTCACTAGCAGCACAACATCAAAGCATGGATCTATCTAAGATAGTAACCTTGACTTCATTCAATTATTATGAATGGAAATCCAATATTGAGATATTATTGCGCAACAGAGGTATCTACAGATTTACTATGGCCTTAGAAATTGATCCTAATGCTCTTGCTGAGAAAGAAAGGTGGCATAATATGAAGGATGAAGCTTATGGCTTCCTTTGTCTCTCTCTCTCTCCTGAACCTCTTTTTCATCTTGATGGATTGGCAGGCCCTAATGAAGTGTGGATCAAAATTGAATCCCTCTTCAAAAATCAAGATGATCTTAGAGGACATCAATTAGAGAATGCGTTGATCTCATTGAGACCAAGTGAATTAGAAACCATTGACGAATTCATCACCAATTTTAAGTCACTAGTACTCTTGCTCAAGCAGTGTGGGATTAAAGGAAGAAGACTAGTTAATCCTCTCCATTCTATCAAATTTGGGTCTGGAATACTCAGTTTTTGTGTCAACATTCTATGCTACTAATCTTGTAGTTCGAAATTGGAGGATTCCATCCTTGGATGCATTCATAGATTCTCTCACACAAAAGAAGATCAAGATGATTCAAATGGGGACTCTCAAAATGTCAAAAGATAATGCGCTTTATACTCTTGGAATCAAGAATCTCAAGTCCAAAGGAAATTTAAAAGTGAAGGAGAAAAATACAAAGTTAGACTCTGAAGAGGAAGGTTCTAACTCTACTGATGAAGGCTCGAATTTCAAGAATAAGGGAAACAAGAAAGGAATATCTCGGTGTACCTATTGCAGTAAATATTCTGACAATGAAAATTATTTATTTAAAAATAAAATGGACATCATGACTTAGTTTCTTGAAAGAAGCAACATTGATGTGCCTGATTTTGCAAGAAGGTAAAATCTGTTGATCCCCAAGGGCACTCCAACACTATGCAATTCAAAGGTAATGATGATCATGCATTGGTTGCTAAAATAAATCATGTATATGATATCTCTAATTTTGATACTCATTAAAATATATCAGAATCAGAAATATATTTGCCTCCCCTTGAAAAAATACCTATCAGTCTCCCAGATCCATCTCCTCTCAAAAGTAGTTTTTTACCACTAGTTTATGACTTGTATTCATTTGAATCCTTCAAAATCCATTCAGATTATTCTTTTTCTAATTTAGAATATTATTTGCAGGATGGTATGCATGTTATGACACCTCTGTCCCATCCATTTGATACTCATAAGACCTTACAATTCCCAAACTCCTCAGTTGGTAAACAAGACAATTTCATGGTTTTCTATACTGTATCACTGGTGAAAGTTGTTATCATGTCTTTTCTTTGTATAATTGGTTGGTTTTCCTTATCACTGGATATAAGTGGGTTGATGTTAAAATTTGTTGGGTCTGATATAACTTTTATTAGTTCGAATTTTAGATCCTTATGCTCACCATATTTTTCCCAATTGTCAATGTAGACTAGTTGAACCAAGTTTTCCTATTGTAACTCAACTGAATTTTGGAGCCACTATACCTTGGTTTCTTGCTGATCCATATGAATTAATTTTTGAGATATCAGAGCCTCATAAAATCTATTACATAATTAGAAAGGTTTTACATCAGTTTTCGAAAAAGGTTCATGATCAGGTTCACCATTATGCAGCTACACTAGAAATTGTGCCTCCCGGTTTCATTGATGTTCTTTGGTTAGGAGATGATCGTACATATCTCTTTTCCATATCTAATTTTATATTATGATCTGATATTTTATGTTGTCACATCAAAGGGCACTCATATGATTCTCCTTCATCACCATAAGATGAGCTACAAGGGGCTTCTCCTCATGCTTTTTGTCTACACATCATTGAAAATATGATAGATGATTAAGGCATCTACAACAACTCTACAAAGTTTTTCACCAAGAAGTAGTACATCCATCTTATTCAAGTGAAGAAAAAAGACGGAGTGAAGATATTTATTTAAATTCTATGCCATGTCCATTTTTTAGGAAGGATTTTCTCCATGTGGTTTTTCCTTTTCCCTCATTTTCCATGGACAAATAATTTTTGCATTTAGATTGTAATGGGTGAAATTTTGTGTTAGTTATGAGGGCCCAAATAATCCAAGTTAGTATTAAAGGGGGGTGTTAGAATTATTATTAATCCTCACCGTGTCTTCTTTTGACTGTCACGTCCCCGACCCTCAATTGGCGAAGAGGATGCGACCAACACCACTTACAGCCGGGAAAACAGCCCCACGAACATGAACAGGAAGAATCAACACTGAAATTAAATTGCTTAAGCATAATGCATAACTAGATGCATGATCCATCATACAAATATGCACAGTTCATCAACATATAGCGGAAGCAACACACATTCATACAATTCTAGCATTCACATGTTCATTATGATTCATGAAACAGTAAAGTAATTACAGAGATGGAATAGCAGTAGTACTTATCTTTTGATGAAGAATCCCGCAACCAGCTACGTCGCTGCAATGTTCCACCCAACCATAGGCCAGTGTGCCCATCAATCTCTCAGTACACTACCACCCTCGAGCTGTGCATGATTCCACCAAGGATAAGGGTTAACGTAGGCTTACACATAGCTGAGGGACACAATCAGCCAAACCAACACCGTTGGGTTTACCGGGCCTTCCACAATCGGCCAAGCCAGCACCGTCCGAAGACCAACCACTGCTTACATGCAGCAAAACAATCCCTTCACAGCCCTGTGAAGAAGGTAAAGACAACCAAGGATAATACCAAACGAAAGATGAGCACAGCTCAAGTCCACCAGACAACACAGAATTGTTCTTGGACCTAACGTGGCCAAAACAACTCAGCAACAACACCCAAACCAGGGTATACCAGCAGCCCAAACTCATAATGAATGATGGAAACAATCCACAGTTCCAAAACAGGGAAACTCAGCCAACAGATTGGAAATCAACAGCCCACAGCGCACACAATTCCCCCAGGTAACGGCTGGGCAACTTACACAGTCCACAAATAGAGGAGAAGCCAACTCCCAGCGTGGATAGAGGAAAACTCAACCAATGGATTGGAAATCCACTGTGGCCCAAAATGACATTGAACACCACAACCAACAAAACGTGGGAGAAACCCACACACAGTCCGAATGGATGAAGGATGGACTCTCAACAGCAGTAGAAATCGGGCCCTTAAGGCCATTCTACTTGCTCGTTGTGTGCACAACCAGAGGAGATCCACGACTAGCGCATGAGGAAGAACTGAATGCCTCTCTGCGTGAGGATCCCAGCCTGTGCGCGTGAATCAACCGACCAACGCGAGGAATGAATAGACCATGGAGAGAATGGTGGTGGAGGTGAAGACCAGCACGTGAGGAGATGAAACGACCAGGGAAGAATGGAGTTGTGGAAGGGAATGGTGAGGAATGGGAAGGAATGGAGTTGCTTCCCCCTTACCCACATTTCCTCTAGCAATAAATTCCCTCAACCACCAACCATAACTACCCCCAACAACAAAACCAAGTCATTGAAGAGGTTGGATGAGACAAGGAATATGACAAAGAAAAACAAGGTGGCAACACATGGGTTTTTCCCCCCATAACCAAGGTTTGACATCCCCCACCCCTTATCCTTTGTAACCATGCCCTTTTCATTTTCGCGTTGCACTGCCGTAGCTGGTTGTGGTTTATTTTATTTGATGTGCATGTTTACATGATGCCGAATTATAGTGTGCCAAATAGCACGATATACCATCGGCAACTATCCCTATTGCTGAAACATACACAACCAAATCGATGGTGGGGATTTTGCCTTTAGCTCACCATGATTAATTACATTATATACATCATGCAAACGGGGTCAAAAACGGGATGTTACATTCCCCTCCCCCTTGGAATAACACCGTCCTCAGTGTTCCATTACATATATACAATACATATACAATTGCACATCAAAATTTCAAAATTTGCAGATTTATTCCACCTTCCATTATTTACTTTGAATGTTCAAGACCAAGCCCCTCGGATTGTATGGACTTCTCCTACTGATCCCAAAGTCTAGGAACTTTGTGGCTATTGCCTTCATCATGTTCCCTCATTGGGAAATCCCGGCGTAAATGATGTCCTCGGCATCTCTAGCATCTCATTGGCTGCTTCATCTTTATCTGCTCAATTTCCTTTGAGTCTTCATGCCTGGACCATTTCCTATCGGGTCGCTTAGAAAATTGCCCCATTGCTGATCCACCTTCCTTTCCCTTGCCGATTGCTCCTAGAAGGCTTTTCACCTCCCTTTGCAACCAATAGAGTCTTGCAAAATCTAGTGGTCCATCTCATTCTTCCTTCTCTGTATCTTGAGAATCTCCCCAATATTTTCTTGGGTCTTGGCAATCATTTGAAAGAGACTTCCAACTAAGTCCAACAACTTTTGATTTGCTGCCATATTCAATGTGCACCATCTGGTTTCACTTTTCTCACCTGTGAAATGCACCATTGAAATTCTATCAGACCAAGCATAATATAGGCATCAAAATCAGTTAGTTAATTACCCAATTGGC
>LPNX010867988.1:195615-260977 GCA_001517045.1 Pseudotsuga menziesii
AACTTTTTCATTACCGCTCAACCCGAGCTTTCCAGGACAGTCACATGTCCACATGCACCTCTAGGATGCTCTCATATTCCTCCCTCCCAGTGATACCTATATCCAAACATTGAATAGATTCACATGTTTAGTTTATTCTCATCAGTTTTATCTTATTCTAGAGATATATCATCATAACCAAATCATATACACATGTATATTCATAAGCAAAATAATCCAATACTTATCTATATTGCACGTTTCCTCGTTCGTCCACAGGATCCTGCCTCGCTTTGCAAGCCTTGGGATCGCCTATGGACTTAGATGTTAGGTCAGCACACAGGCTTCTCCTCAACATCAAATAATCAATGTCCAGCCAGTACATTCTCATGTCAACTAGGCGTGGAACCTTACCATGACCATTTCCAGGTCTAGGATCTACTATGGATCCTCAGGCATATCACAGCCCAACATACACTTATACCAACACACACTTATATCAACATACAATTATATCAACGTACACTTATATCAACAATAACCCTTACTCCGCAATCCCTCACAACAACCATTTACCATTTTACCTTTACCTTTACCTTTACCTTTAGCCTGTCAACACAAGCAACACAAGCAATACAAGCAAACTCATCAGCATTATTGCTCAAAAACTGTAATCACGTTCCTCATCATTCACTATCAAGTATTGAGACACCAGGAGTGCATCCACTCCCTAGAGTGTAATCAATATCGACAACCCTTTCATGACTCAACATCGGAAAAGTGTGCACTATTCTCCAGTGTGTGCCATGTAGGCCCTATTCATACTCAAGCAATCGGTCATAATGGATATTAAATCAAAACATATTCTGCATATGGAATTTAATAATTAAACATGCATATTCATAGCAAGGGTCACAGAACACTTATCCATTTTCCGTCGCAGTATGCCTTTGTTAAGGAGGAATGGAGGCTCCTTCCCTGAGTTAACAGTCCCTCAATTTTCCATCCCAACTCCTTTTACATTTCATATTCACATATGTATTACCGACATAATTTATGCCATCTCACTCATGTTACTACCGAACATGCAATGCAGATGAGACATTTTCAAAATGTCCAATGGCGTTTCACCCGAAACCCATTTCCGAGATAAGGGAAAGCCTTCCCATGATGTTTGGCTCTTGCAGGTCATCACACACGATCTTCCTGTAGTGTGTGCCCCTGACACATTCATCAAATAGCTAAACAGTTAATCATTACCTGATAATACAATCCAAATTGATTGTTCCATAACCAAGCAATGACATTAGAAATCAAATTCATTAGGAATTTGCAATTCTATCTACTACAGAAATTGACTTGTTCAATTGTGGGTCTCCTGTAAGTAGCACTACTATGGCCATTATAATTTTATGCTTACTATCATAACATGATTACCCACTTACCATGCGTCCCTCCTGACACAATCTTATACATGCCAACAATGATTAGTAGTCATTAGCACTTTCTTAAATCTGAAATCCACAATTCAAATTAACAACCCATTATGCACATCAACTATTTTCACAACCATGAGACTCTTCTCATAAAGTTTGGATCTTTTTACATGGTAGATTCTGGCATTGGTCAAGTTCTTACCTCTCACTACCATATTCGAAATAATCTACCTGAAACCTGAGTTTCAATCAACCAAACACAAGCTTGTGCAAGCCAAATAGTGACTAGTAGTTGTCAGCAATTCCTTAAATTTGAAATTCATAATTCAAATTTAACAAGCTCTTTCATATGGTAGATTCTGGCATTGGTCAGGGTCTTACCTCTCAATGTCGTGCTCGAAGTAATCTACCTAAAACATGAGCTTCAACCAACCAAACACAATCTTGTGCAAGACAAATAGTGACTAGTAGTTGTCAGCAATTCCTTAAATTTGAAATTCACAATTCAAATTTAACAAGCTCTTTCACATGGTAGATTCAGGCATTGGTCAGGATCTTACCTCCCACTGCCATGCTCGAAGTAATCTACCTGAAACATGAGCTTCAATCAACCAAACACTTGGTAAGCTTGGATGCATATAACCTTTTCATTGCTACAACCATCACTAAAGCATTTTCAGAATTTATAAAATTCAAATACTTCCAGCTGTTAGTCACATCAGTATTATCAAAGCTCATTTACTTCATGCAATCATTATCATATTAACATTGCAAGGTACAGTCACAACATTCATGCAATTAAATGAAATGTTTAAATACTCCTTACTTCACAAGCATATCATTCATGCCACCTTGCTCTTCCATAGAGCATTTCGGGCAGCCACTTGATCATGACTATCCTGCATTCATAACAACCTCTGAAATGGTTCCTGAATTATCATCAATTAGTTATCAGTCATTAGTTAGTCCGCATATCACATGCACTCATCTCAATGCATTCATGTAATACATCACAACATATATAGGCATGACACCTTTATATATTCCACATCCACATGGTATGAGGTCTCTTACCTTTACGACTCCATGGAATTTGTCATAAGCAAACTCTTACCTGCATGGGTCTTACTTACACCCTTGACATGACCCATTTGGTTGGTCCTTTGTAGGAGATTTCAGTATTTGCTCACCAACTGTTGTTATGGACTTGTTGCCTTATCCCTTTCTTCATAGGGTTGCTGGTCACATTCATCAGCAACATATTCAGCTAGGTCCATGTCATCGTTGGTTTTCCCACTAATTCCAACATCAAAGCAATGATTATCATTAGTGGTTTATACAGAACATATAATTTTCAATACTCTTACCAACATGCAATATCCTATGCATGTAATACATATCCTCATGCATGTCATGCATAAAACTTAGGGATCGTAACATAGTTAGCAAGACAGGGTTTTAAGGAGAACTTCCCTTTTTAAGTCTTTCATCCCTGCATGGAATTCCTCTTCCACATAGCAGTTGACTGACTTCATAGTCCTTGCTACCCCTAGGCATGCAATTGTCCAGATTGTTCATATGATAGCAGCAGCCATCATTAGCACTTTGTTGCTTCATGCTCAGATTCTGATGACTTTTCCTCGTTCCCTGCTGGATAAGCTTTCCAACGCCTATCCACATGCCTCATTTTGACCCTGGATGTGAAAACCACACCACTTCTAAGAATGAGGACTTTCACCAGAACGACTGTCTTAGGGGACGACGGGGGTCAAGGGGGCTTGCCCCCTTGTGGCTTCCCTGCGCCACTGCAAGGCGGGTCAAGGGCAGCGCCCTCATTTTTTTTTTTGTAAATCATTGATTTTCATGCAATTTGGTGCATGAAATCGCTGCCACTTTCTCCCTTTTCATCCCTGAAAATTCACTGTAAAACTGCTTGAAAATCCCACAAATAAACGGTCAAAATCTGCTGGAAAGAAATTCCACAGAAAACTCAAATTTTCCCTTGCAGAATCGGTTCTCGGAACCATTTTCTCTTCTGCAACGGCGGCTCTCGAAACCATTTTCTCTTCCGTAGAATCGGCTCCCGGAACCATTTTCTCTTCCATAGAATCGGCTCTCGAAACCATTTTCTCTTCTGCAACAGTGGCTCTCGGAACAATTTTCTCTTCCGCAGAATCGGCTCTCGGAACCATTTTCTCTTCCACAACGGCGGCTCTCGGAACCATTTTCTCTTCTGCAGAATTGGCTCTCGGAACCGTTTTCTCTTTCGCAACGATGCTCTTTACTTAAAGAAATTTTTAACTTTTTGGCGTCGACGGCCTTTCTCGTCGGAAGACTAGTGCCTTTGGCTTCCACAATGGTGCCACACAGAACACTTTCTGCTTCCGATGGCTGATGTTTTCCGGACTAAGAGAAATTTTCAAAAATTTTCCCCTTTAGTCTTCCTTTGGTACCTGATTGGCGTCAGCAGGCCTTCTCATCAGAAGCCTAGTGACTTTGGCTTCCGCAACGGTGGACGCTCAATCACTTTTTCCCTCCGACAGTCAACGATTTCAAGCCCTTAACCTTCTCGACGGTGTCGGTGATCGAAGGAATTTTCTGTCGGGTGTGTAGTTGCTTTGCCATCTGCAACGGCGGAAGTCCACTTCATTAACTCTTCCGCAACAGTGGAAGTTCACTTCGCTAACTCTTCCGCAACGGCGAAAGTTTTCTCTGCCAAATCTTTCGCAACGGTGGAATTTTTCTCTGCCAGATCTTCCGCAACGACGGAAGTTTACTTCACTAACTGTCCCGATTGGGGAACACTTAGACAAATTTTTCAAAATTTTTTCTTTCTTCCTTCCGCCGAATATAACACATGTCAGCGGTCGGAACACTTTCTCGTCTGACGCTTAGTTGCTTCTTCATCTGCAACGGCAGATGTCGATCCACTAATTCCCTCCGATAGACGCTTAAAAAAATTCCCACGATTTTCCTTTACTGCATCCCGTCGGACACGCTTTTGCTTAGCCTTCCACAACGGTGGAAGTCAATCCCACTAAGTGTTCCGCCGACTGTTCAACACTTCGACGAACTTCCTTCCAATGTTCTTCCGTCGGCATACTTCCACCTAACTCTTCCTCTATGGCGAAAGTCCATTTCACTAACCCTTCCACCATAGCGGAAGTCTTTTCCACTAATTGTTCTGACTGCTCCACCACTTAGACGAATTCCTCAAATTTTCCTTCCAAACATCCTCCGTCGGGCATGCTTCTGCTAGCTCTTTCGCTATAGTGGAAGTCTCTTCCACTAACCCTTCTGCTACGTCAGAAGTCTGAACCACTAAGTGTTCTGACTGTCAACACTTAGGCAGATTCTTGAAGTTTGTTGCTGTTCTGCTGGGCAGAGAAGGTAATTCTACCTTCTGTCACTGCATTCTTCATGGCCCATAGAGGCCCACTATTGCAACCTTTGCTCTGATACCACTCTGTCATGTCCCCGACCCTCAGTTGGCGAAGAGGACGTGACCAACACCACTTACAGCCGGGAAAACAACCCCATGAACATGAACAGGAAGAATCAACGCTGAAATTAAATTGCTTAAGCATAATGCATAACTAGATGCATGATCCATCATACAAAGATGCACAGTTCATCAACATATAGCGGAAGCAACACACATTCATACAATTCTAGCATTCACATGTTCATTATGATTCATGAAACAATAAAGTAATTACAGAGATGGAATAGCAGCAGTACTTATCTTTTGATGAAGAATCCCGCAACCAGCTACGTCACTGCAACATTCCACCCAACCATAGGCCAATGTGCTCATCAATCTCTCAGCACACTGCCACCCCCGAGCTGGGCATGATTCCTCCAAGGATAAGGGTCAACGCAAGCTTACACATAGCCGAGGGACACAATCAGCCAAACCAACACCATTGGGTTTACCAGGCCTTCCACAATCGGCCAAGCCAGCACCGTCCGAAGACCAACCACTGCTTACACGCAGCAAAACAATCCCTTCACAACCCTATGAAGAAGGTAAAGACAACCAAGGATAATACCAAACGAAAGGTGAGCACAACTCAAGTCCACCAGACAACATAGAGTTTTTCTTGGCCCTGACGTGGCCAAAACAACTCAGCAAAAACACCCAAACTAGGGTATACCAGCAGCCCAAACTCACAATGAATGATGGAAACATTCCACAGTTCCAAAACAGGGAAACTCAGCCAACAGATTGGAAATCAACAACCCACAGCACACACAATTCCCCCATGTAATGGCTGGGCAACTTACACAGTCCACAAACAGAGGAGAAGCCAACTCCCAGCGTGGACAGAGGAAAACTAAACCAACAGATTGGAAATCCACAGTGGCCCAAAACGAAATTGAACACGACAGCCAACAAAACATGGGAGAAACCCACACATAGTCCGAATGGATGAAGGATGGACTCTCAACAGCAGCAGAAATAGGGCCCTTGAGGCCGTTCTACTTGCTCGCTGCGTGTACAACCAGAGGAGATCTGCGACTGCCGCATGAGGAATAACTGAATGCCTCTTTGTGTGAGGATCCTAGCCTATGCATGCAAATCAACTGACCAATGCGAGGAACGAACAGACCATGGAGAGAATGGCGGTGGAGGTGAAGACCAGCACGTGAGGAGATGAACCGACCAGGGAAGAATCGAGTCGTGGAAGGGAATGGTGAGGAATGGGAAGGAATGGAGTTGCTTCCCCCTTACCCACGTTTCCTCCAGCAATAACTGCCCTCAACCACCAGCCATAACTGTCCCCAACAACAAAACCAAGTCATTGAAGAGGTTGGATGAGACAAGGAAGATGACAAAGCAAAACAAGGTGGCAACACATGGGTTTTTCCCCCATAACCAAGGTTTGACATTCCCCACCCCTTATCCTTTGGAACCATGCCCTTTTCATTTTCACGTTGCACTGTCGTAGTTGGTTGTGGTTTATTTTATTTGATGTGTGTGTTTACATGATGCCGAATTATAGTGTGCCAAATAGCACGATATACCATCGGCAACTATCACTATTGCCAAAACATACACAACCAAATCGATGGTGGGGATTTTGCCTTTAGCTCCTCACCATGATTAATTACATTATATACATCATGCAAACGGGGTCAAAACCAGGATGTTACATTGACAACATAAATTCTATTTGTTTGATTTCCCTAGCTAAGTAGGTCTCATCACTTTACCAATGCATGGGGGACATGACTAGTGGACATTTGCCACTTATTGCACTTGTCTACATGCATTTTGGAGCTCTAGGGATCAATCCCTATTTTATAGGAACCCACTCGGAGTGCCACCAACAATTTCCAGAAGGTCACCCCAGTAGGTCATTAATTATCTTCAGTTAAACTCTGATCCCCATCAGTTATATCACTTCCAGTGTCTCTAGCATCAGTTTGTAAGATTCATGGGAATATGGGTGCCTTTTCTCACCTACCCCTTGAGTTAACTGATTGTAACTGGTTATTAACTGATTTAGTGATATGAAGTTGCACTAGTTAGCTGTTTATGGCAGTTCTCTCACTCCTAGTTATCTCTAGAGTCGGTCTAGGTTGGTAGATTCAACTACCTAAGAAGGTATTCGAATTACTCATTGAAGTTGTAATATGCATTCACCCATATTGTGAATAATCAATTAATGGAATATTTCTCATATTGTTCTTCAATTATTCTTCTCTTATTTATCTTGTGCAATCTATGTGAAGACTATTTTTGGCCCAAAATTTGCGTGCTAGAATCTAATATATTAAACAAGAATCAACTTCTACAAGGATTTGATGGCTGAACCAAACTTGAAACAAACTAATCCAATCAAAAAAATTACTCAACACATTCTGATATCTGTCACGATAGAGAAAAATGTTGCACTTATGTGGCCTATCACCTAGTATAAGGTAGTATTTCCAATAAAGGAAATTCCAATGGGAAAATCATCTCTCAAGGTAGCATTGAGATATGATAAGACACCTAGAGTTTGTGAGGGAAGAGGTTTGGAAATTGGTTGAAAATTATAGACAAAATTTAGGTGTCTTATCATGTCTCAATGCTACCTTGATTTCTCTTATTCCCAAGGAAGATAAGGGGGGTGATCCCAAAAGATTAAGGTTGATTACACTCTGTAATGTGATATATAAATTCATTACTAAATTAATAGAGCTGAAACTAAAATTGTTTCTCCCTTACCTTAGCTCTCAACAGAAAATGGGATAAGTAGAAGGGAGTAAAATAATGTATAGCGTCATTTTAGCACAAGAGGTAATCCACTCTTTCCGTGCCACTAGAACCCTGGGTATGATCATCAAACTCAATTTATCCAAATATTTTGATAAATTAAGTTGGCACTATATGAAGGAAGTTTTGACATCCTTTGATTTTTATCATATATGGATGAAATGGATCTTGGATCTAGTGTCTTTTGCATTATTTTTCATTTTTCTAAATGGCTCTCCCACTAAAAATTTCTCCCGAACAAGAGGAATTTTAGAAGGGGACTCACTTTCTCCTTTTTTTTTAACCCTCATGTCATAGGGTCTTAGTCGAATTCTTAAAGATGGTATCAAAGAACCTACTCTTGTGGGTCTCCCACTTCATGGAATCGCCCCCCCCCCTATATCTCATATCGAGTTTATTGATTACACCCTTCTCTTAAAATATCCCTCTGTAAGGGAAGCACTCATTCTCCAAACCATACTCAATTATTTCCATGTCTCCTCTGGAACTTCCATCACTAATCTTAAATCCTAGATTTTCCTTTCTCTTATTTTTTCAATTCCATGTCTCCCTCCTTCTTAGATTCACTAGGAGTGGCCTTCCATCCAAATATATTGGTATTCCTCTCATTGACAATTCCCTCTGTAATAGCTCTTTGGAAGACCTTCATAATTCATTGCAAAAGAGGCTAAATATTGGACGTTTAGGCATGCAATAATAGGTAACCGACTCATTTTTCTAAAGTCTATCCTTCAATCTATCCGATTTATTTATTCTCAGCTCTGGAAGAACCCAAAGTAGTCTTGAAATCATAACGAATTTGTAGTGATATTTATTGTGGAGGTTTAGGCTTAAGAGATCCTAGAGTCATGAATCAAGTCTTGAGTTAAAGTCTGGTGGCACTGGCTCAAGCGACCTACTGATCTTTGGTCCAAATTATGGCGATATGAATACTCACCCAATACTGAAGAATAAGATCAAATTTGATGGGAAGGGCCTCAACAATTTTCTCTCATCTGGAACGTTTTGTTCGAATAATCAAAACCCATTCCCATAGTTAGGATATAAAATTTAATCATTTTGTTTAAATTCCTAGGTCCTACACTAGCTAGTTGGAATCCACTTGCATTTTTATTGTCAAAATTGCCAAAAATGCCTCCAAGAGTGCCTTGGAAATATTATGTATAATATTCTGACAACCCATCAGACTACCCAGTTTTGCAAGTGCGCATTCCTGTCTTATCCATAGTTTCCTGCTTTTTCAGCAGTTTTAAAGAAAAAAGGTAAAGCTAGTTTTAAGGAAAACCGCCTTGTTTTTGTCACAACTTACCCTCCTTCTTTTCCTTTCCTAAAATCATGATTTAGTCCACTTTCCTTCATTTATCAGTTGTAAAAAATAATTCAACCAATTTGTGAGCCTCTCGACAGATTAGGAAAGTGTTTTATGCACCTATGGGGGATTTTGACTAGTTTGGTAAGCCCGCTTTTGTGCTAGTTCAAATGGCATCTTTATGCATTCGAATCCTTGATATAACTATATTTTTGGACAAACTATTTTTATATAATGTTGGATGGTGTAAAATAATACACCAACAGTTTGTGTTATACAACATATTCAGTCTCCTTTTTGAGTGTATCTTGCATATTTTTCAAGCAAATTTGTGAGTTCAATTGATCTAAGCTTGGGCTTAGTTTCCACAATGTGGCAGAATCACACTCTAATAAGGGATCATTGTTTTTTGGGAGATAGGATATGGGAATAATGCTCCATTTTATACAAACTCTAGGAAATAAATCCATATCCTTAGAAATCAATAAACTTTATAAAATAACATGCTCAATATGGATAAGCATCTGAATCACTTGGTCTCACATTAACAGAAAAACAACAATTTGGAGAAAGGGTTCCACATTTGGAAAACAAAAAAGGAGGATTTCATCCTCGCAAGGAATGTAATAACAAACCCTATGTTGATGAAATTGAGATGAGAAGAATCAACATCAATAACATGCGTGACATATTGAGATGGGATCACTCCTCATCCTAGAAATTCTTAGTAAAAAAGGCTTACACCCTCAAGATAGGGTTTCACCTCCTTAATCGATATGGAATATGGAACAAGATTTGGGATACTGGCTATAGGACCAAAATTAGAACCTTTGAATGGATTGTAGCACATGGGTGTATTCTTACTTGGGAAAATATTCAATGAAAATGATTCATTGGGCCCTCCACCTATCACCTTTGCTCCTACGATTATGAAAAAATCAATCGTCTTTTGGATAACTTCCCTTTTAGCTCTCACTTTTGGATTAGGTAGCTGCAATCATAAGACAATCATGATGGTTCCGTGTTTTTTATTTTTAATTTGACACCATATGAAGCTCATATTGATTACTATTTTCTTATTTTACGACGAATATTATTGCTGAGTCAAATTGCAGCCACTCAAAGGTCATTACAGTATTGTATGGATAATTAAGGTAAATTTCTTGTTACATGCTATTTTCTATGGTTAATAAAATAAATTTATTTTAAATGGAAATTGACATATTATACTTAATTGACTTGGTATTATTATGAATTTTTTTTTTATTTTGCAGGTCTGGTACCCATTATAGTACCAACTCGTTGGAGAATATTTTCCATCTAGACTTGAGTCATGCATGCATGCAATCATGCATCCTTGCAACATTATTGACCTCCCTAGTGTTTAGACCTTGTTAAGTTGACATCGTAGTGCATAGTCTTGTCATTGTTTCCCTCAATATCCATTATGTTTCCCTCATCCATGATTTTATCCATCCACCATCAGTTACATTCAGTTAACAGGGCTACATGATTCCTTGATTTCATCACTCTGGGCTAATAATGAGCTTCGATGACCACTGTTAGTTAACTAAACCTTCTAAATTATCCCCTACATCATTACTTATCATCTATTAACTCCCTTATGCACCATCCAGGTCTAGTTACCTTTAGTTACACTCAGTTAACTGAGCACATTCAAGAGTTAGGACTAGTTCTCATGTCCAGTGATGGTTTTTATGCTTATTTAAGCCTACCCAATGATAGGATTCCAAATGCCTTCTTAGGGTAACGAATTTATCCTTTGGAAATGTATTTATATTATACACCCATTAGTGAATTAATACACAACAAGGATTTATTCCATTGAGTTCTATATTTTATGTATTCTATTCAATATTTTCTTCACTAGTTTTGCTATTAATCTTTGTTGCACATATAAGTAGGATTGCAATGTGCTTTATATCCTTAGATTACGATTTATTGCCGCCATTAAGGATATTTATAAATATCACATGGCATCAAAGTGTAGGGACCTCAGTAGATTCAATTAATCTGCAATACATATTTTTCAGAGTTTTATTTTGTAGGTACAACAAACTTCAAGATGGATTTGATATCAGTTCCTCCTCTATCAACATTCAATTATGCTAGGTGGAAATTGAATATGGTTGCATATATTGAGAGACATGAACTCTTTGATGTGTCTATTGGAGCTATGGGAATGCCAGAATCTAAGTATTATAACTCTATTTGGTTCAATGACTGTGACTAAGCATTTGGAGGCACATGTCTAGCCATTCCTCCTAGGATGTGATATCTCGTTGACACTATTGAATACCCAAGTGATGATCTGGATTGGACAGTTCATTTGGACAAGATATCGAATATTAGTGCAAATCAATAGGAGAGTGCATCTGAAATATCCTTGTAATCTCCTCCAAAATTCTTTGCAACCTCCACTACTTCACATGAAGCTAAAGTTGTGCAAGATGAAGAAATGAAATAATCTTCAACTGATTCAATTCGAATTGGTGAAAGTCTCCTTGAAGAGAGTCATTTTTTTGGTACTCTATAAGTTTGTGAGAACATGATGTCTCATGTTTTCATGCAGGTGGTCTAGAAGAGGAAATTTGAACCTCCATTGTTGAAGAAGAACTCTTATTTCATCCTTTTTATTCATTCTCCTATGATTCTTTTATTCTGGATTCTGAGCAAATTTTTCCAGTGATTTCTCTAGAAGCTGAAGAGGAGTTTGATTCCCCTCTCTCCAATGTTGCTGCTAGTATGCATAAAAGTGATTTTTTGGATGTTTTGGAGGTTAGATTAGTTTTTGTGAGTGATCCATTTTCTCTCATTGGAACAATGCTTCCAACAAATTCCTACCTGATTGCTTGCACCAATTCTCAGAGTTCTACTAAAGAAGGAGAAAATTGTGTAGTTTCTATCTCAGTGGTACACATGGGAATTTCGTTCCTCATTCTTGGAGCTGGTGACACCTTTTTTTCTTAGAAATTAAAGTTTCAAGGTCTTTGAGTCATGCTTGTGTCTGTTCTCATAATTTTTGGTGTGGAAAATCAAGAACCTTAAGTCTCCTAAAAAAAAAATCCGCTGGGGATTCTATATTAGTTTCTTCTCATGAGTTTTTTGATATGAAATGTTGTGATTCCTTGAATATTTTTAACGATATACCATATTATGGAACTAATAAATTCTCTATCTATGGTCCCATTACTTCTTTTATTTCCTACATGGTCACATGCTCATTCCCTCAAAATGCTAGTAAAAATGGAGGACAGCACCATTCACTTGGATCTGATATAACTACCTTTGGTTTGAGTTCTGAATCACCTCAAGAATAATTTTGGCCTGATAGCATCTTCCTTGGTTCGAAGTTAAAGTCTTAAGAGCACCTCCATTCGGTCTTTTATCATATTATCTCAGTTTCTCTACATGGTTCAGTCTCCATATTGCAACTATCTATATTCTTGATCAAGTTGAGCATATTACTCTTCTTGCAATCAATAATATTCCTTTATACATAAGCATTTAGTTTGGAGAACATTTTTTTCTTTCCTTTTTTCATGCCCATTTTCTAGGAAGGATTTTCCCCATGTGGTTTTATCTTTTTCCTCCATTTATATGGATAAATGATGTAAAGGGTGACCATAGGCCTAGTTGCATGGGCCCTATTTTTTTACTTCTCATAATTTAGGCTTAAGGGGGGGTGTTGGATCATATTTTAGTTATAAATATATTTCATTCATGCATGCATTCAATCATGCAACCATGCAACATGCATGCAACATGATTGACCTCTCTAGTGTTCAGACCTTATTAAGTTGACATCCTAGTTCATAGTCTTGTCATTTTTTGCCTCATTATCCATTATTGCTCCCATCATTTCAGGACCTCATGTGCCATAATCCATGATTTTATCCATCCACAATTAGTTACATTCAGTTAACTAGGCTACAATAAGTTAATGGGGCCACCATTCCTTGATTTCATCACTCTGGGATGATAGTGAGCTTTGATGACCATTGCTAGTCAACTAAACCTACTAAATTCACCCCTACATCTTTAGTTATCATCAATTAACTCCCTCATATACCATCCAAGTCCATTTACCTTCATTTACAATTAGTTAACTTAGCACATTTAGGATTTAGGACTAGTTCTCATGTCTAGTGACAGTTTCTATGCTAATTTAAGCCTACCCAATGAGAGGATTCCAAATGCCTTAAGATAATGAATTTATCCTTTGGAAATGTTTTTATAATTTACACTTATCAGTGAATTAATACATAAGAAGAATTTATTCTATTAAGTTGTATCTTTTATATATTATGTTTAGTATTTTTTTCACTTATTTTGTTATTAATCTCTAAGTAGAATTATATTTTGCTTTAGATCCTTAGCTTATGATTTTTTACTTCCATCAAAGCTATTTAGAAATATCACAAAACTACTCCAAGTCAACTATAAAACGTGGCATTTTTCAATGTTTAATGTGGCACACAAGAAACGCGATTTGGATATCATAGCTTCAAAAATGTTGAGGACTCATTCTCCCTACTAGCATGACAATTAACTCGAAATTACTCTATTATGGTTCTCGAGTAGTATAAAAAAGGGATTGTATTTGAGAAAAAGACAAGATGCATATACTTTGTAATCCAATGCTGCCATCATTTTAAATTCATCATACAATCTGTAAATAGTATGGACGCAATTGCAATGTGATTTTTGCAATACATGTTCATGGTTAATGAAGATAACATTTTTGTTTTGGATCAAATTGTCTCTATGAATTAGTGTTTCTTAGAGAAAACCTACCAGACGGATGGGATCAACCTCATGACTGATTTTGCTTCTTACTTTTGGCTTTTTTGTTAATATCTATAGATTTTATTTCTGTCAAGGTAATGAATGTTTAAGAATTTTTTAACTCGTCATTGTGTGATTTCAGATCTGCATGTCTATTGTTTGCATAGACTCTTACTGTTTGCATGGGAACTGCACATTGAAATGTTTATATACATATTGATCATTCTAAACTTATATAAATCAATAGTTTCAACTAGACTGTGTTAGTAGTTTGGTTTGTTTGGTTTTTTAAATTTTAAAACAAAAAAAGTTTATTAATTGTGAAATCAAGTATTTATCATAGAACCATATGCTAGTTTTTTATTTCTGATTATAGAAACTTCATACACATGGTCTCTCAAGATATTTTTTTATATAAAATTTTGTTATCATTTTTAGTAGGTTTGACTTGAATGATCCTTACAAGTTTAATTGGATTTTCATCTCTAAAGTATAACATAAAATACTAGATTTCATTAAGAGTGATCATAGCTTGGTGTAAGTTCTGTCAAAGTTTTCCTCCTACAATTATAAAAGAATTTGTTAATTGTAAACATAGAGGTTCATCCTGCATTAATTCAATTAGAGTATTATTCTCATACTCTTTTTCATAGAAGATAAATAAGGAGTTCATAGTTCTCACATTTAGGGATACTTTGTCTTTCATAAATAATACTTTTGAGAATAGAATTAGTTTCTTTATTACTTTTTTAAAATTTAGTTTAAATCCTAATATTTTGAAGAACAATAGATTATAGACACTATCAAAGATGTATTTTGTTTTCCATTATCTAAGATTTAATTTAAGTTTGTTTCTTATTCAAGTTTTATAGTACAGTTTTCTATTTTCTTTTACATGAAGATTAGTGGAACACTTTCATAACTCATCAACTCATACTAGATAAGATCCTTTGCATCTCATCAATAGTTCAAAATTAGATCTAGGTTGGTCAATGTTTTTGGTAAAACATTAGATTAAATATTTCATCAATTTTGCACTAAGTAAGATTTACTTTAAGCTTGCTTTTTGTTCTAGTTTGATCGAATAATTTTTTGCCTTCATGTACTCATTTATGTACTCACTCTTGTACTTAATTTCATTCTTACTCTTAGGCATTAGTTCATACATTTTGTACATGCATCATCATATTGGGATGCACTTAATCTTTTTACTGCACACATTGTATTACAACTTGAAGTTTACTAACTTCGTTTGATACAAAAAGTGACTAAGGTTAATTAATAAAACATCATTAATTTATCCTGATAAGTCATACAGAAGCTGAAATAGTGTGACAGATACGATGATAATATTTAGAGAGAAGGATTACAAAAATTTAGTGCTCAACATAATTTAGCATCTCCTCCCCGGATTCCTTATGTGGGAGGTTTGGAAAGAGGGGAACAAAAGGGTCTTAAAAATATGGCATACTCCTAGACCAATGTTTGATCTTAAATAAACAATAAGATTGTGGAAATTGTTTCACTCATGCATTGGTCACAAGTAGAATTTGATTGCAATCTCTAGAAAAAAGAGATTCTAAATCATTGGTTTTCTCAAAATCCATGTCTTCAAGCTTCATCAAGGGCTCATCCTATTACTCCTTTTAGTTCTTCTTATTGGGGTGCTTCAAATCCTATTTTCAACAAATTGAACTTTAATGGGGGCATCCAAGTGCAACCCTATTCGGATGACATATAGTGAATTTTTTTGAAATTATGAAGACTGGGGGTGATATTCTCTTCACTTACACTAGCATCAGGGATAATTTTAAGAACACCCCCGAAATTTATATGTATAATAAATGGGAGAATATCCCTAATATATAGGAAAAATTGAAGGCTATTTTATTTATCAATAATATAATATGTATATATAATTTTATTGGCTAAAATTTCATTCTATTAGAGAATCTTGTAAAATCTTGGTGAACCTTTCACTAAACTTTAAGATATTGTAAAATATTAGAAACTATTTCACTGAATTATAAAATACTGTAAAAACTTGGCAAAGATTTCATCAAATTATACAATCTTGTAATGTGTTGGTGAATATTTTCCTAGTAATATTCAGCGTTTGATTATGCATTACTAAGGCAGTGCAATAGAAGAGCATATACGAAATCTTGAATCTCTCAACTCCTAGACACTCTAATGAACAAATGAATGAATGAGAAGAGGAGGGATTTATTTATACATCTCATGATCAGTATTGGGTCACTCACAACTAGAGGTGTTGGTGAAACACAGCTACACTAACTAGATCAAAGGAAAGTGTGGACTCCACTTTTTATCTCATCCCTTAATGTTCCAACAGACATGTGGGGACCCAAATCTTGACATAGCGACAAACTAATAGAATTGAACATTTTCCACTGTGGAGTGATTATGGAAACCACGAATCATTATTACAATGTGGAGTATTATTGAGACCCACAACCTTAATATAATGTATGGATTTCCAATTAGCTTATTTTCCAAATGTCTCATTTTAATCTACCCTTTAAGAAAAATTTAACTACCTTATCTGTTTATAGATACGAATGCCACTTTTTCCTTTATTTTGTTGACAATCAAAATATTAATTATGCCATTTGATTTAGAATTTTTAGATTTACTTAGAAACTTACAATGGTTATTAGAAATAAGAACATACACTAACAAGAATATAAATCACATTAATGCATCATCACGCATGTCATTAGAACTACTATGTTAAAGACTACTTTTTCTTAGATAAACTGAGGAGGTGTTTGTATCCATGTCCTTGAAATTTTTGAAAGCATGAAAAATGTGGTAAAATTGTTTTATCACCCTCATTGAATGAAAAAGACTAGATATCAAATAGAATAATTGCTACATATCAAGTCAAACATGCCATGTACATATTATATACAATCATGATCAAAATGAACTATCATGTTCCAATTAAATCATATATTTATCATACATAACTAGATCCATTTTTGGATGATGATACCAATCACACATAAAAAAACACCAAAAAACATTTTACTTTTGAATGACCCTTACAAAAAAAATTATCGTAAAACAAGTACCGAACCCAACAAATCTAGGTCACAAATAAAATTGATGAACTTTTCAATACGAATAAAAAAATATACTAGTCACGAACTTCTCAATACAAATAAAAGAATCTACCAAGATTTGAGAAACTCTACAAGAAGACAACCAAAAAATGCCCATTCCACCATAGCCTCACCATTATAATAAGTGTGCATTCAATTATATTATAAACATCCCAAACATCAACAATAACAGACATAAAATATGAACATATACACTCTCATTAACGACTTAGATCCAATAATAATTGTACAGAAAGAGCCTAATAAAAGATCATTTTAAACAACTAGGTCAAACTCACTTTGAATATATAAAAACCATGTGACGTTTCTCTGTCAAGAGTGGCATCCACCAACAACATATAAATATTAGTCAATAGTATAAACATGGCATGGAATAAAATAAATCATTTCTTTTGAGCTATATAACACTTTCATAGAACCAATACTCCTAGGATAGAAAAAACCCTAATAAAACCGAATAATCCCTAAGAATCAAGACTACCCTAGAATTCAACAAGCCTAAAAAATCATCCATGATAAAAAGAATGATAAAAGGTAAATTTACAATATAATAATATATTGTAACTATCGATAAAAAGCATAAAAATTTTGATAAATATCTTACCATGTTAATTATTGGATGAAAAGCATAATGTGAATTTGTATTCTCTGATAAATTGCATGTGCAACATGCCCCTTCAATATTTGAGCTTTTGACAATGGAGATGTTATGCAAATATTAAAATGTCAAGGAAACTAAGAATGGAAAATGGAATCGCATCAACCAAAAATTTCACCTTGAAAACACAATGTAATGTGGGTGAACCATGAATCCTTGTAGCATTTATATAGAAAAAAGTAGCCCTTGGTTTTTCCTCCATAACTGGAAATCAAGGGCTGAAAGAAGGTATCGCATGAAATTGACTAAAAATACAGGAAAATGCAACAATATGCCTAAATTACAAGGAAAAGGGAGGGAAAAATAACCCTTGGGACCATCCATTACTAAAAATTGGGTCTAAAAGAGTGATTTCACTAGATTTTCACTAGAAATTGGGGGCAAAAGATAGATTGGAGTGAGATTTTGCCAGGGTGAAAAATAGTGTTTTTTCATTTTCCTCATTAATATACGATAGGCTATTCATTTTTTATTTTTTTTTAATAAATATTGGGATAATATATTTTAGCTCAAAAAACCCTTTCCACATAAGAAACTTAGCCCACTAAATTTGAGTAACCTCCTTAATATAGCCCATGTGGTATATATAGCCCCTAAAATTATCCATGGCTAGCATATTAGGGGTTGTGTCCAATAACATAGAATAAATATGGGATGTTCACAAGGAACTCACCTATGTTATCGTGAACAAATTCTTCTAGCAAGTGGTGGAAGGAGACTCTAAAATTCTCATAGATATGTTGGTTTCTTTACAAAATGACACTCTTCCATCCAATATCTCTTCAAGTTGGTGCCTTGATCACCTTCTCTTCTCAGTTGCTTACATGTTACAACCTCCCCTTATGTTCATCCCTTCACATGTCAAAAAAGCTACCAACAAGGTTGTTGACTAGTTGAAAAATGTGGGAGTTCAATTATTGGAATCCTTGATTCATGAAAAATGGCTTGTGGTGAATCACATAACGATCTCCAAGTATTTCCAAGATCTAGATATGAAGGATAAGGATATCCCTGATGGGTTTTCTGATCACTAGATTCAGAATGGCAGACATGATGGGATGGGCCTTCACATGGGACAAAGAATCAAGGATGACTCACATTTTTTCAACCACCCCTTTATCAACACAAGCTATCTTGTCGACAGTTAATTTGCACTTGATCATTATAGAGACAAGACTACGTGCATTCATGGTGGTTTTGCATGGTTTAAAAATCCTTTGGAAAGAGTGTACTCACCATAATTTTTCAATCTCTGAATGTGTTTACATTTTCAAAGGTTTCTTTGTAGGTGTGTTGAGTTATAGTGAACAATGGTGAGAGAGTGTTAACATGATTCATCTTGCCTTAGCTATTCTCATAGAGACCAATGCATGGAAAATAGCAATAAAGCTTTGGGATGCTAGATGGTCACCATAATAGAGAAGGTGTTCGATATTCATAATGATATTCAAAGCTTGGGAGATGAAAATCAAACCAAACTTCAAGATATTGCTTTCAAGTTGCAAGTGATTGCAGACTGGTACTTGGATATAACATCCCTTTTTAATATCCATGTTTTAGATTTCTCCAGTGAAGCTCCGAATATTTATGCATAAGAGGAGCCAATTTAGAGTCCAATTAATCCAAAGAATAAGGTGAAGGAGCCAAATACATCCATGCACATTAAGAACGAGGAGTCTAGGATTTCTACTAGAGGTGAGATGTTAGGAGAGCAAGCACTAGAAGGTGACATAGGGAATATCCCTATCCATGAGGCTTAACCACCAAAGCAGAGGGGTCACGTGGTGTCCAGTACCTCTCTATATTGGTAATAGTTATGGTGTCTTGTTATCAACTTATTCATGGTTGAAGGTTCCATTCTCCAATAGATTTTTGTCACTTCTTGTTTTTGGTCTGTAATTTTGGTTATGTTTTGAATTTTTCTAGAATGATCGTATTCTTTGTCTCTTGAGAGAAACGGTTCATGGTTTTTTTAGATGCCATTTTTTTTTGTCATTCCTTTTTGAAATCCTAGTGCAATCTCTGGATGTATATTATTATACTTTCATTGTTAATATAATATAAGATACTAACTTACAAAAATAAAATAGATTCCAAACTAATAACACATAGTTTATATAGATAAGGAATAGATGGAATTTTTCTTAGGTTGTTTATTTATGTTCTTTTAGTGTCTCTCCACTACCTTCGAGCATCCACATCCCTAATGGAGTCACCTTGGTATCAAATTCCTTGTTTCAATTCCAACGAGCATACATAACCTAGTGGACATAACTTCATGTACCACACAATTTTAATTATTTTCCTGGGCATTTACCTTTTTATTTCACTTTGAGTGAGAGGTGAAAGGTGAAAGTTCATAATCCTTTAAAGGCATACATGATACCTATGATTTGAGAACCAATTAATATGTGCTCGAGTGATAGTAAAAATTTCTCTTGTATGCATAAATATGAGCACTATATAGTATATTTAATAGAACATCAATCATTATTATTACGATTATATGGAACCATGGGAATAACTAGTAAGCTTCTTGTAATTTCAGTCTTGAACTATTCATGGCTAATCACCTATCCAAGTAGTGTTCCACGATTGAGATGATGGTTTAGATATCCAACCAAATTGTTGATAAAATAATCACAACTCAATGCTTGGTCCAATAGGCTCATGATAGAGTTCCTTACCTCTAAATCTCCTTTCTTAAGGATTCCAAGAAGTGTTAGTTTTTCATCATATAAGCTAGAATTATGATCTTAGGATCTTTTCACTGAGAGAATAACAAGCACAACAATAAAACATAAGCACATCACAAGAGACAAGAGACATAAAGAGTTTTGATCGGGGAAACCATAAATGGAGAAAACCCCGCAACTCCCTCAAAGATAGAATCAGCACAAGATGTAAGACCCCAAAAACAATAAGATGCACTCCCAACAGTAGTAGTCTTCTTCTTTTGTCTAGTCCCAGTATTTCCTTCCTCACTAATTTGCCACACTTGAGTGAGTGAGTGATGTGTAGTGCACAAGTGATAAATAGAGAGGCTCTCACTCTCTATTTATATTCTTCTGTTCACTTGAAGTGCAATCAATCATGTCGACCCAACTTAACAATTACTTACTAGAGCCTACATATCTATGAGTGTATAATAACCCTAGCGCCCCACCACTTGTGGGGACTTTTCCTCCTCCGACCAATAGGAGAGTAACACAATGGTGGGGACTATTGCCCTGACTTACAATGACTCATCTAGGGTCGACTTCACTTGGATAGTCTAATAACCCAAGGGCCCCACAACTGTGGGGACTTTAACCCTTTACAAATAGGAGGGTTACCCACAATGACTTGACATCACTTTCTCATTATAGAAACTTCCCGATCAGAACATCAGGGCATGACATGACTCAAATACATCCCGGAATAAACATCGGGTTACAATATATAAGAAATACAAGTGAATACATTCTGAAGTTACAATTACATCAACACTCCCTCTTAACTAGGAAGGTATTATCTTGACACAATTTATCAGCACAAGTCTTCTTCTCTGTATCATCTAGGTCATCGTCAGGTCTTCGTCATCTTCAAAGTCATCTTCATCTGCAACTCATCTTCACTGGATATGGATCATCTCTCGATCTGGATCATCATGGAGCATCATCACTGGATCTAGATCATCACTCGGTCTGGATCATCATGGAACATCATCACTGGATCTGGATCATCTCTCGATCTGGATCAACATCACTAGACTGGATCTGGATCATCACTCAATCTGGATCTGGATCTGGATCATCTCTCGATCTAGATCATCACTGTCGGATCTGGATCATCACTAGATCTGGATCTCTCGGAGTCATCATAACTGGATCTGGATCATAGCTCGATCTGGATCATCTCTGGTCATCATCATGTGTGTACTATCTCATCATAGGAAGTTCTACAGAGCCAACCCTTTTTCATGCTGGTTGTAGGCCTAGCCACCAGGTAGGTCTTTTCCCAGCACTTATATCTGACCTGCTCGTCAGAAAGGAACGCCCAGCACTCACATCAGAAAGGCCCAGAACTCACATTCACCAGCATGATAGGACATCACATCACTAACATCTGTGAAATGGCTTTGCACTTGTATCTGACCTACTCGTCAGAATGGCACATCCATCCAGGTGGGAACACATCCTACCACAGTGATGAATGACTCACACCCAGGTCGAAACTCATCCTACCACAATGATGAAATATTTCCAAATATTCAACCAGGTCGGAACACATCCTACCACAGTGATGAATGACTCTCACCCTTCCACACATTCACCCAGGTCGAAACACATCCTACCACAATGATGAAGGACTCTCACCCAGGCCATAACTCATCCTACCACAGTGATGAAAGATTTGTGCACTCACATTTGACATGGTAGGAACTGAATCCTACACCCTCGTCAGAATGGACCTCAGTCCCTGACTGAGCTACCTGGTAACGGACTAGGTGCCTCCACTCTCCCGGAGAGTGGCAGTTGCCCTTACATCTGTCCTACACTCTTTTCATGAGAAGCCTCATGCTACGAATCTTTCTTTGTATCCCGCGATGTTTCCATCTACTGCATGATGGAGCTATGAACTTCTCTTCATGTATTGATACTGTATCCTAGACATCATTCTTCTTGAACTGTTCTTCCATTTCTTCTTGGTTACTTCTTCATGGCTGGAAGGTTCTATATCAATGATGTCACTGTATTCATCATATTATTCTTTGTCTTTGAACTGTCGTCTCTTGTTCTTCGGAACAAGTCTTCATTCTTCTTTGCTTGTAGGTGATTATGTATGCGATCTTTCCTACAAGTCAAATGCATTTGTATGGTTAGAAACATTTCATAAGAAATATTCATACTGGCAAGTTATTATGCATAAATATGTGATCATGCAACTACTTTAGACAATACAACATTCATCCATATCTTACTGAAACTTTCTAGATGCCTTCCATCTCTACCAGGACAACATTGATATTGTGCACTAATCCAATATGTCAGGAACGAGGTTTCATTCTAGATAAGTAGCAATGGAGAGTTGTATAGCACCATGAGCTACTTACCCATCACATACATATTAGTAGTATACTATCATTAATGCAAACATCCTATCATGCATAATACATCTACTAAATATAAACAAATGCATAACAAAACAATACCATGAAATGACAATTGAATACTTATCTTTATTTGTTTCGAGGGTAGAATCCTTCTTGAGCCTTCAGCTTCATCATCTTCTTCATTCATAATCGCATCGTTTCTTACTTAAATGCTAAGGTGGATAATAGGTTCTTCAAGATTTGATTTCTTCATATTCCTCAATGCTTGAGGGATCTTCTTTGGATGATGAGAGCTTGATATTTAGTTTCTTCCATCTTCCCTTCTCTTCTTATGAATCGATCTTCTTCTTCTTTTCAGAGTCTTCTAAAAGTAATTACTTCCTTCTGGCATACATTCCTTGAATGAATGAATCCCATGATCCTGGGAGGCTATTCAAGGTGGCCATCGCCACTTCTACATTCTTCACTTCTTCTTTTACCGCTTCAAGTTGATCTTGATTTGAGAGACTCTTATGACTGCATGGTCTCTGCATTCTGGATCTTCACATTCTTCAACTGGTTTCTTAAGGTCATATTCTGATTTCTGTTCTTCCCTTCAAATAGCTTGGTCGGGGAATCAAAACATCATCGGTGTCTTTAGGGAGACACTTGTAGTACAATTTTATCCATGACTGAATCAACCATGATCTTCTTGTCCTTGACCAAGTTCTTCTTGTGTAAGGCTTCTAGCCTCATCTCCCTCTGGAACTGGAACCTCTCTACTCATGTAGGTGTCCAATCCATTTTCTTCAAAGAGATCAAATACTTATATGCTTGGAAGTTATTAAATTTACCATCCTTATCATCAAGCTGATGTGATAGATCACTTTTGAAATGAGAACCTCAAATGAAAATAGCAAAGGATTAGATCTTACCGATTTGAGGTGTCCGTCTTGGTTCCGGAGCTGGCTGATCTAGGGTTTGCCACAGAAACCCTAATTTTCAAAACTTGAGATCTTTCAGATCTGATTGAATAGACAAATATATCTCTTCAAATCTAGCTGTCCAATGTACTCCTTTTCTGAAAACAATGGAGGGAAGCTCCCGGAACAGGAAGCCCTAATTTTCCAATTTCTTCTGCAGAAATGCCTGTTACTGTTTCTGTGATATCTCCAAAATTACTGCTCCTATGTGTCTGAAATTTCACACTAAGGTAACCTCACCTTCCCCTGATCCAAAAAAACATGTTTCATCAGAATTTGTTTCACCATTTTGGATTTATGATCCTTTTCCCAAGGTGACCTATTACAGGATTGTTCAGAACAGCGAAGTTGTACGGCAGGCCACGTGTCACTGGTTCATCTTCTGAGTCTGAATTTTGTACCAAAGAAATTAAAGTCCGTTCCATTTCTGGAAAATCTTCAGGAATTCCATTGGTACCTCTGTAGCCCAAGATATTGCAATTCTCCCCAGGTGTCCTGTTTATGGATGATTTCTGGAAGAGGCTGGAACCCTAACTTTGAGAGATCATATATCCTGTAATATAGATAATCTGAGGCTGAATTTTGGACACAAAGTTCTTCAAGATTTTATATTTGGTCCCTGAAAATTTCATCTTCTAAGGCTTCTCCAATCGAGGAATATAGCGAATGTACCAAAACGTATCAACTTTAGTATTTAGGGTTTTTCCTAGCGCAGGGTCAAACTAGGGTTTGACTTTCCCAGAGTTTCACCCAACCAAATTTCTTGATCCAGGTCTCTAAAATTAGTTTTTGATGAGGATAACAATCCTATTCTAGTCTCACTCAAAAATTCCTCTTCTGTAGAAAGCCCTAATTTCCACATCGAAGACTAAAAATGCTCGAAATCAAATTCTGCTTCGACAGAAAGATGCGCCCTTCAATGGAGAGTCATTATAGCATAATTTTGCTGATAGATTGTGGAGAGAGACCCAAAAATTAAGAATCCCTAGCTTCTATAGCTGCACAATGTCTTCTTCTCAGGTTAGCTCTGATTCCATGTTAGTTTTTCATCATATAAGCTAGCATTATGATCTTAGGATCTTTTCACTGAGAGAATAACAAGCACAATAATAAAACATAAGCACATCACAAGAGACAAGAGACATAAAGAGTTTTGATCGGGGAAACCATAAATGGAGAAAAACCTGCAACTTCCTCAAAGATAGAATCAACACAAGATGTAAGACCCCAAAAATAGTAAGATGCACTCCCAACAGCAGTAGTCTTCTTCTTATGTCTAGTCCCAGTATTTCCTTCCTCACTAATGTGCCACACTTGAGTGAGTGATGTGTAGTGCACAAGTGATAAATAGAGAGGCTCTCACTCTCTATTTATATTCTTTCATTCACTTGAAGTGCACTCAATCATGTCGGCCCAACTTAACAATTAATTACTAGAGCCTACATCTCTATGAGTGTATAATAACCCTAGTGCCCCACCACTTGTGGGGACATTGCCTCCTCCGACCAATAGGAGGGTAGCACAATGGTGGGGACTATTGCCCCGACTTACAATGACTCACCTAGGGTCGACTTCACTAGGATAGTCAAATAACCCAAGGGCCCCACAACTATGGGGACTTTAACCCTTTACAAATAGGAGGGTTACCCACAATGAATTGACATGACTTTCTCATTATAGAAACTTCCCGATCGGAACATCGGGGCATGACATGACACAAAGACATCCCGGAATAAACATCGGGTTACAATATATAAGAAATACAAGTGAATACATTCTGAAGTTACAATTACATCAACAAGAAGGATATGGCATTTTTTATACAAGCTCCATTAGTAACAAGGAGGAATCAACAGGAGAATTTTATTAAATCCGTTGAAATAACCAATATTAAAAAAGAGTCACATGAAAACCAAGATTAATATAGTAATAGAAACTATGGAAATCCTACTCGAAAGTGAAAGAAGTAAAAAAATCATCAAATCAAATTGCAAAACCTACAAGAAAGTATATTAATTTATGCAAATGTTAACTACTCAAGAAGAAGCTAACTAAAACACCTCTTTAGAATTTGGTCATTGACAGAAAGAAGGTCTACTTCCCCTTCTATATTTTTCACTCTATACATGCCTAAACCATTTTTTTCAAGCACTTGTAAAGCACTGATCTATAAATTTTGAAATCTGAGTATGTTTCCTTTATCTTCATGTGGTTTGTGCCAATTTAAAATATTATCTCCCACCTAGAAGTTTTTTTCTCCCATACACCATTAACAAAGCCATATTTTAATTATATTTTGATGAAAACAAACATTTTGTTGATATTCTCTCTTCCTTTTTCTAACTATAGGATAGATATATACTAGATATGTTTTCCCAAATGAGACTTGGGATATTTAGAGAGAGGGAAATAACAACTTTGGGGGAAGGATATATTCTCTTCCATAAACTAGGAATTGAGGGGATATTCTTAGGGTATCTTTAAAAGTCTCTCTATTGTCCCCTAAGTAGTTAAGTAAGGCGTTGTACTAGTTCTCAATTCATGACCAACTCTGTTGTTTTTAGAATAGATATTAGGTTTGTGTTTCTATAATTAGCTACACCATTTCCCTATGGGTAATAGTTAGATGAGTACCTTGGAATGATTCCTTTGTTTTAAAGTAAATTCAATTAAACTTAATGATAGTAAATAAGTAGTATTATAAAAAACAAGATTTGATGGAATGTTGAGCTTAGTGATTAGTCTCTACTCCAAAATTTTATTATTCTTCATTGACTTAGGATAGAGGTACTTATTTCATCCATCATGTGAAATAATCCATTGTAGTCAAAATGTACTCATGCTTCTTAGAGAAATTAGGATTAATTTCCCTAATGAAATGCAAGCCCCATTTCTCGAAATGCCCTTCTATGGCCATGGTATGCAAAGGAACAAGATGATTCTTTTCTCAGTCAACACACTTATGAAAAACCTAGCACTTCCAAACATATGAGTGCACATCTTTAATATCATGGGGCAATTATATACTACTTTTAGGATTTTGTGTGTGGTTGTTTCACCAACAAATTATCCTCTAGAAGGATAATCATGTAATTCATTGAGGATTTTTCTAGAATCTTTCTATTCAATAAATATAAGAAATACTCCTTAATACTTCTTACAAAACAATATGGCATTAATTAACTAGTCCTGGGAATATTTCAGTCTCAATTCCTACTTTTCTTTGAATTCATGTAGCTAGGGATAGTACCATGTTGTAGATATTATCTGAGTTTATTTTACTATGAAATTACACCTATAGGGACATACAACACTTCTTATTCCTAAATATTAATATCATTTTCCCATCCTTATTCAAATAAATCAACTATCTGTGATGCTTCCAATGGTAACTTTCACAATCCTTTACCTAAAAAATGGTACCAAGTTTGAATTCTATGGCTTATTCCTAGATAATTGTCATTTACTTTCCCCTTTTCTCCCCCAATTCATTTTGGGCAAACAAAAATCTCATAGTCGGGTGGGGTACAATTACCTTAGTGTGGTTCTTTAAGATTCAGGTACTAAACTTTTTTATTGTCTTATAGATGGTGAAATATTACTTATCAATCACTAAGTAGTTCAATGCATCTCATTTTAGACCAATTGTCATGAATGAAATAGGATATTAATGCTCCTTCTCATATGGATATTCACCCCCTTTCTCATATTTTTGGGTGAGTATTGCTACAAGGAAATGATTTGATGCAAATATATATAGCAAGAAATCTCTATTGAAGTTTGGTCTTTGCAATTCTAGGGAAACAATTATTGCCAACTTGACCTTTTTGAAAGCATCTTTCTTTACTAAAGTCCATTTAAATTATTTTTTTTTCTTAATAATTTGTAATGTTTTGATTATTTCATTAAAGTTATTTACAAATCTACAAATGATTTTTTTTTTTTACGAAGAAGGAATGCATGGATTTCTTACTGATGGATATAAGAATATACATGACAGATTTGGTTCTTTTAGGGGTTACTAAGTTTATGGATTTTAATCTGCCATGTGTAACACCCCTGGCCTGAACCCTTAGTTTAATAACTATTTGACTATGAATGACTACAAGGGATAAACTTATTCTATATTTTAAATATTAATAAAATCTATAACTAGCCATGGATGGGATATAATTCTAGAAATCAGGGACTCATGTATTCACTAGGGAGATTGTAAGGGGGTTGTATATGACCTAGGGGGATAAGTTATGGCATTGTTACAACCCTAAATACCTCAAAGAATACCCTTTGTCCCTAAATGAACCTAAACCTTCTTATTTAACCTTGAAATAAGATTAAGAGTTAAGTGTGGGATAGAAGGTGATTAGGGGAGCTATTAATTCCCTTATTACGTGTCTTTGGAATGGAATGCAAGGAAAAAATGGTGAGTTTCTCCAATGGTAGGTTGTTTGGTGGGGGGGTAGACCATGGAGTGTAGAACCCATAATAAAGGAATGACAGCATGTGAAAGTTGGCTTGCACAACATCACAACCAAAGTTATGAGTCATGTGAAAGGAACCTAGATATAGATTCATTAGCAATTATTACTTATAATTATTCTAGAGATAGCATAAAATGAGAGAATAATTTCAGACATAAACTAGAGGAACCTCTCTAGAGAATTATTTCCATTAGTGTACTTACTGAGAAAAACCCAATACAATATATAGGAATTATAACATGAAATTCCTTGGGTAAATACAATGGGAAACAAAATACCATGGGCCCAACAAAGCATATGATTAGCTCACAAATGGTAGTCTTATATTCGACCAACTCACCCATCAATGACATAAAGCCAAGTGTAAACCCTAGATTTGACCATAATGAGGTTCAATGAACATGAGGGGCCAAAGGTGGTGTCATAATGAGGTTCAATGAATCATAGGGACCAAAAAGGACCAAAAGGTCCAAAATTAGGCAGGGAAATCAAAATAGGTGTCAACACATGCATGAGGTGGTTTAGGGGCTAGGTTTGGGACCATTTAATGAGAAGTTTGACCAATTATAGTGCATTATCACTATTGGTCCATACTTATCCCATTAAATAGTGAAATAGGGTGCGTTAATCATTAATACATGATTTTGACTCCCCAGAACAATGATCTTGGGTGCACTTGTGGAAAAACATGATCTTATGGCATAACTTCTAGTCAAGTGTGGACAAACTATGGTCCAAGACACTAAACTAGGGACTAGAACCATTTTCACACAAGGTAGAACAACATGAAGTTCCATGGAATATATATGATGGGAATATTTTTCTAACACCCCCCCATAAGCTAAAAATGGTAGTGAGCAAGCAAAATAGAGCCCAATCAACAAGGCTTATGGTCACCCTTTACAACAATTTATTTTCCCATGTAAAAATGAAGAAAGAGGAAAATCCTCATGGGGAAAATCCTCCCTCAAGAATGGACATGGAATAGAGATGATAAAAATGTCTTCAAAATGTCTTCATATTAACTTGAATGATATGAATTAACAACTTCTTTAGAGACTTGGTGAAGATGTTATGGATGCCAAGATCATGCATCAATGCATCAATGTGTTGTAGACAAAGAACATGTGGAGAGGCCCCTTGAAGGACATCATTTGATTATTGAGGAGCATAATAAGAATTATTTTTTTTGCAAACATACTCTGATATGAAAGCATAATCAATAATGGAAAATATATCTCTTCAAACTCGTTTCCAAAGAGCATGAAAAGACTCAACAAAATCAGCTTCTTGTGTAGTTTCCATATCATGAATTAAACCATGTATATTCTTCCCAAACTTATGAAAAAACTTCTTAAATATGTAAAAAATCTCGTGAGGCTCTGAAATATCAGAATAAGAGTAATTAGAGCATAAAATATCATATTTATAGTGTCTCCATGAGAGAATGGGTCCATAGTAAGAAAAGAGTGGGCACCTAGATCACACTGATAGTTGAGCGAACTTGGATAGTATGGAGACTTAAAATTTGAACCATATGTGTTAAGATCAGGTAAATACATGTGGAACAAAAATACCATGAGGGAAAATTCCATGGATTTCCAACCAATGAATGATATGCAATACATAAAAGCAACATAGTCAAGTGACATAGTATTGGAAACAATGCAAATGTTATATTTTCCAATTGGAGAACTTGGGGGTTGTAGCGTCTTTTTAGAATCAAATGGTTAGGGAAATAAGTTTAAGTATTTCATAAAATGCATATACTCCTTCATATAAACTTGAAAATCAGAATAGGAAGTATCTGAATGGAGTGGGAAAGATATTTCATAAGACAAGTTAGAAACTAGTGAAAAATGACTAGTATTGGGAGGTAACTTTGGTGAATTGTTTGGGGTTTCTTCCAAGGAAGGGATGGATGTTTAAGAATATTATATATAAGAATTTGAATCAGAAAAAAAATTCATAAAAATAGACATGAGAAATAGGCTTGACCCTAGAAACCAAAGCATATAAGCACTTACCATCTTCTTGTTCCAAAGAGAGATTGCCTTCTTCTTTTCTTGCAAAATATGGAAAATCAATATTATTTTATTCAAGAAAATTGGTCATGATGTCCAAATTATTTCTGAAACAATATTTATAATAATGATAACCTTTGCAATAACCAAAATTTGGTTTCTCTCTCTTTCTCTTTATCCTCTCGACTTTTGAATCCTCATCAGTAAAACTTGAGCTTTCTTCATCCGAATGCTTCTTCTCCTTCATTCTTTACTTTCCTTTGGATTTAGCATTTCTGAAATTTGTATCTCCATGAGCAGCAAGCACATAGTAATTTGAAGAAATAAAAGTCACCATTTTCACAATATTATCTTGCTCTTGGGTTAGAGAGTCTATGAATACATCCAAGGAGGACATCCTTCAATTCCGAATAGCAAGCTTTGTAGCATGGAATGTAGACACACATACTGAGCATTCAGGACCTAGTTTGGACAGAATAGAAAGTATTAGAGGCTCCTATTTCTTCTCAATGCCACATTTCTTTAGTTTTAGAACAAAGGATTTGAACTTGGTTAATAATTATTTGATTTTCTCAAACTGAGTTGGGCTCAAGGAGATCAACTTGTTTTCAAGTTGGTGGCCTATTAGTTCATCAATCTTCCCAAATAATGACTCAATATTGAGCAGTAATTCATTTGGAGTTGTGAGACTATCAAAATGAAACATGAGGTCTCTCGAAATGTCAATACATAGGATCCCAAATGCTTCCTCCATTTTGTTGAAAAACATGGACTTCTCAATACTAGAGTTTGGCTCATTTTCAATCCTCGTAGTAACTCTGTAGAGACCTCTAGAGCTCAGTTGAATTACCATCTTGGAATTCCAATAAAAGTAGTTAAATAGAGTGACCAATGTGACATGAGACTGCTCCATTTTTTTTGTTCATTGAGTGACAAAGAAGCACTGAATTACCTGCAATGCAAACTCCCAAGAAAAACTAAGAAAAATGCTCTAAAATAGACTAGCTCTAATACCATGTGAAATTTGGCTTGCACAATATCACAACCAAAGTTCTGAGTCATGTGAAAACCTCCTAAGGATATATTCATTAGCAATTCCTACTTATAATTATTTTAGAGATAGCATAAAATGAGAGAATAATTTGAGACATAAACTAGAGAAATCTCTCTAGAGCATTATTTCCATTAGTGTACATATTAAGCAAAAACCAGTAAAATATATAGGCATTATCACATGCAATACCTTGGGTAAATACCATGGGAAACAAAATACCATGGGCTCAACAAAGAATATGATTAGCTCACAAATGGTAGGCTTAGATTGGACCAACTCCCCCAGCAATGGCATAAGGCCAAGTGTAAACCCTAGATTTGACCATAATGAGGTTCACTAAACACGAGGGACCAAAGGTGGTATCATAATGAGGTTGAATGAATCATAGGGATCAAAAAGGACCAAAAGGGACAAAAGTAGGTTAGGATAGTCAAAATAAGTGTGAACACATGCATGAAGTGGTTTAGGAGCTAGGTTTTGGACCATTCAAAATGAGCAGTTTGACCAAATATAGTGCATTAGTGCCCTTCATCCATCCTTATCCCATAAAATATGGAAATTAGGTTCCTTCATCATTAATGCATGAGTTTGAATCCCAAGAACAAGGATGTTGGGCACAATTTTGGAAAAACATGATCTCATGGCATAACTTCTAGTCAAGTGTGGACAAACTATCACCAATACACGCAGAAATTTTTCCCACGAAAAATCGTTGCTATTGCAACACTTTTGCATTGGTATAGTGACAAACATGACCCCTTATTTTCATCGAAATTTTTTTGTCATTATAGGAACACTTGCCACAGTTCGTCGCTATAGTGACAGATAAGACATGGAACGTGCTTTGTTTAAAACATCAAATTGTGTCACTATAGAGACACATTTTTGTCACTATAGCTACATTTTTGTCGTCAATATAGCGACGAAGTCACACATTTAAAAAAAATTAAGCCATTATACTCCCTCGTTGCAGTGATGAAGGTTCGTCGCTATAATGACCACACGACCTATGGTTGGGCGACGAACTTTCATGTTTAAAGAGATTTTTGTCATTAGAATTTGTTGGTGTTGCGATGAAGGCTCATTGATATAGCGATGAAAATACCGAGCAAGTTTCGATGAACTTGCTATGTTTAAAGAAATTTTTGTCACTAGGCTCGTTGGTTTTGTGACGAAGGCTCGTCGCTATAGCGACGAATATACCTAGCAAGTTTTTACAAACTTGATATACTAGCGATGAAAATGTGCATCTCTAGTATAGTAAGTTCGTCGGAACTTGCTAGATATTTTCATCGCTATAGCGATGGAGTAGTCTATTTAAAAAAAAAAAAAATTATACCCTCTAAACAATGCTATACTCTCAAAGTGTAAGTCATTGTATTCTACTTTCACAAGATTGTGAAGTAGAAAGAAGGGATTTCCAAAACCCATTGTTTTGAATGTTGATGAGGTGGGTTTTGGTGTAAACTTGTAGTGTAGAGTTTAGGATAAAATGTGTTGAGTCAAAAGGCAATGATTTCGAGAGAAATAGAGGTAAAAGGTGGAGGTGAAAGGGTTCAAAATAATGTCAGGGTAGATAAGGGTATGGTTGTAAAGTCAAGGAAGCAAGGTCACAATTGAGTAAATCACCTAAAATTGAAGAGGAATTTTTTTGTGGGAAAACATGTCACCATAAACCAAACGACCAATATAAGCAATAAAACAATAACCCATTGATTTTAGGAATTGCACTTTGTCCAAACAAGCCAATGAAACCATTAAACACCTTCTAATTAACTGTACCTATGTGAGCAAAGTCTATAAGAATTTAGGAGTTTGACACATTGTAGAGGAGTCTAGTAAGGCCAAACCATTAATGAATACCTAGAAAATCATATTGGAAATAAAGATTAAAAACATTCCCATTCCCTTCCATTAATGGCGTCTTGGGGAACTTGGCTCGCTAAAATATTCGATACCTTTCAACATAGGTATATCTGTACCTTTTAATGTGCTTGAAATATTTGATTCTTATTTGAATTCATCAAACAATTCTAAAGTAGGTGAAAAAGATGGAGACTATCTTTTCCAAAATCACATATCAACATATGCATAGAATATTATATTATGTCATTGAGGTTTATAAAATGGACTATTCTTGGCAATTAATATTAGATTTTACATTGAACCTTGTGATGGTATAATCAATGTGTTACATTGTTTTTTGCATAGGTGTGCACTAAATCCTAATTCATGTTAGGGCTACGTTTTGCATCATTTAGGACTAAGGAAATCAGCTACAATAGTTCACATGGTTTTTGGGCAATTGAGAGGATCAACTCTAAGCAATATCATGTCCTAGTAAGCAATTCATGGTGTCCTATCTGAAGCAGCAGTGGCATTATTTATTTCCAGAATTAGCATTTTAATTCATATTTGCAGTATTGTACCCTCCACTTACCAATAAATAAGTAATTTGGAAGACCTAGATGCAATCACAACCAATGAACCATGAGCTAAGAACCATAAATTTCAAATCTAGGTGAACTTCAAAGCATATGGTGGTCTAGAACAAATATCTAGTTGGTTGGGAGCATGTTAGTGCTACAGCTTGATTGTTTCCATATGAATCATTTGGCATGATTTACCTCAACCTTTGGATAATATACATGCCCCTCTTGCCCTCTTACAGTGACTGAAATGAAAGGAACCCAAGGACCTCTGGAAAGAAATAAATTACACTCAGTATGAATATTCAGGCGGGATAGCATATCAGCATATGAAGGCTACAGGGACAAGAGTAAATCCAACAAGGTTAGTGAACAATCAAGGAAAATGAGCAATATCAATGATCGACAATATTCTAAATCTGGGCTATTTTTGGGCAGTTCTGGGCATCTGCATCACCCAAGGTAATAATAGCACATCTTAGATCAGCAGACTGTGCACAAAAATCAAAGAAGTAGGTTTGGGGAAGCACATCGGTTAAAATCTTAATTTCCAAGTATGGGCACATTTGAAGCATCATTCCACTTTATAACAACAATAATGAAGAGTTTATTAAAGCAGTTTTGGTCACGATAATTGTCAAAAGTCAATCTTGGGTTTGTTTAAAAAATAATAATGTTATACCCTATCTTGTGTGAGTTTGTCAATCTATTTAAAAAAAAAAAAATTATACCATCCAAACAATGTTCCAAATCCATGGTATTTTCCAAGTGATGCACCCTCCAAACAATACTCCTCACAAGCTCAGCTCAGCTCTTAGAGTGGTGTCGATGCTCCTAGCACCAAGCACTCATCCTCATAGTGCTTAGAAATACTCCAGAAAATATCTACACACAAATATTGTGCCAAGGGCCCATCCTTCCTAAGTGGTGAACCTCTAGCACATATCCCAAGGACAAGCATCCACCTATAGTAAGCTCCCAAATTGCAATCAACCAAAACAATATAAGATAAAATATGGGTCTAGGGTTTCACAATGCACCCCAATATCAGTCAAAAAGGGTATGAAGCATCCCCATTTCAGCATGTTGGGCACCCTTGTGCACTTATCCACCACCAAACATGCATACCTCTAAATCTGGGCCAAATTGGAGTGTTAAAAGGAAGTTATGGGAATGAATAACCCTATGAAAAATGATGAACAATGAAAAAAACAGGCTTTCCACATAATGGATTTCCATTGAAGTGCATAACCCTAGGAAAATACATACAAGAACAGATGGCAATCGAGTTATAGTTACAACTTACAAATGGTCAATGAAATTCAATTAATGCTAATTATTGTCAGATATGACAGTCCCAGTATTAGTTTTTAAGTTAATAATATATGTGCTTGTCAGGGGTTACTAGGTATTCGTTGTCAAGTGTTATGACTTTTTTTATCTCTTAAGTGGTTATGGTTTTAATATACTTATTGGAAGAAGAATATTGTACACCTCTTTTCTTCCATAACCTCGCCTTTTATTCAGATAAGTGCTAGTTTTTACAGGTTACAAAACGATCAAGAATGTTAATCCATGAAGGAGTGATTATTGAAGACAAATTTCTACAAAAGGGGAATGTAACCAAGACATATAAGTATAATACATGGTAATATTATGCAATGATGATTCCTTGAACAATCCTTGTCTGAAATTCAAGTTCCTAGAATCTTGCTACGAAAGAACTAAAGCTGTTGATCAACAACACAATTTTTTTTCATAAAGTTTGAAATGGACAAAGTATAATGAAAGTGAAGTATTATTTGAAGATCAAGTGAAGAATGGTGCTATATAATTCAATATATAGTGATATGAAAGTAAGTGAATCAATGCTTCATCATCCTTATTCATTAGTAGTATAATTGCTATGCAAGAATCCTTCAAGAATACCACCTAATATTCTTCATTGGTGAAAAACTATAGTATGCCAATATTTTCTTGTCCCAAACTTAAATATAATTAAATAAAAGTACATGCAAAAGTAAACAATGTTTCCTTTGCTTATGTGGTTGACATTGAAGATAGAGAGTTTTCCTCAAGGATTCATAAATACATCCTTCATGAAACCAATACTTTCAAATCAAAACTTCATCGAAATTGTTTCCTCTACAAATGCTTCCATCACTTCCTTATCCACCCAATGCTAATCCTCACAATAAATTAACTTATTTCACTTATAAGCTTTGGCATTGCCTACCTACTATCGATCTTGTTCCATAACACTTATTTTAGTTTATCCTCTAACGCTGTATTATAGATTCTGCAATATGTTTCTATTTGTAGAAACACTTCACCCTCAAAGACACCCAAAATACAGATTTTGGATTTGTTTCCTTTTCAAGAAAATAGAAAGCATTAAACTTAATCCACTACATAAAAATACCAAAGAATACCATTATACATATGCTCAAAACATTGGCATAACTCTAGGTTGTGATTATCTTTTATGTTGGGGGAAAGTGATTTGGCCATTTACCACATGTAAATGAATCAAGAGTCAAATTAGCATGAGAATATTTTTTCCTTAAATAAAGTTACTAACTTATGAGTCATCAGCTAGTTGGCATTTCTAAGAAATATTGAAATGTTTTGATTTGTGATATACACAAGAAGCTTCTGAACTCCATAAACTAAAATTTCTAGTTGGTTATCCTCTACCAAACTCTTGAGATGATAATCATCACTACAATGAAAGTTTTGTCAACACTTACAAGCCCTAATTCACTTGAAACAACTTAACAAAGAGTGCATTTTAGATGAAATTTCTTAGTTTCTATCATCAATATTTAAATAAATATATACAAGTGCAAACATTCAATTAAGTTATATGATCAACATAGCACAGGATCAAATTAATTCGACATTAGAATAGTAAGCAGTTCCACATCTTTCAATTGACTGTACTTTGATGCATTAATTGTCATCTTCCATAAGCTACAATACCCAAACCAACAGGTTATGTGAAAATAATTCAAGGACCACAATGAAATTTTATATTGGAATTACATGTTACCCACTAACACATTGTTTTTCCACGCTTCATTCCATTGTTGCTGAAAGGAGAAAGACTTCCACTCATACGAGGAATTTCTTCTCTCAATGTGCCAATTAACAAGGATAATTATCTCAATTGTTTCTTCATGAAATAGTCATGAGACTCATCCTAGAAAATTGAATCAATATAGATTTAGAAATGACCATAACAAAAATAAACAATTAGAGAAACCACTAAAGAAAATGCAAGTTTGAAAGACAAACACTCCTACCAAGGGCTTCAACATGTCTTTTATAATATCACGAGCTTGTTTCATCTTAGCATCAATTACATTGGTAGGTAATTCAACCTCAATCAAGATGTTCAAATATTATTTTAAATGCTCATAACCTGGCTTGTCCCTAAGTTTTTCCTCTTGTAATTGATAATATTATTAGTAGTGGAAAATATTTATCTTAAAAATGGACAAAAATCATATTAACAAAATACAAAATGCAAATAATTATAAAAGGATTAAAAAGGGGATCCGAAACTAGTTTTCTTATAACCTATTCGTTCAAACAACCTGGTGGGAACTTGCAATAGCAATAGACACATGTTTCAATAAAATTATGATTACTTGAATGACAGGTGTTTTGATGACCAAAAGCATTAACCCAAAATGCTAATAATGAACTCCATAGATGTTGTCATTAATGTAACATCATGACCATGTTAATTAAATTCTAAAGCTACCCCCTTCTTGATGCATTTCACCTAATTCTTCTTCTCAAGGGTCCTCTCCGGGGATTGTACTTATGTGAATTCCTCCTTCCACAATGAACTACCTACGTACTTGTAAAAGCAAAACCAAATCCTATATTTTGAAGACCAAGGTGAACAAATTGAAAAGCTAGAGACCACATATACGCTTATCTGTCCAGAGTATAACCAAAGGCATTTAACGAGCAAGTTTGGATAATTTTCTTCTAATGAATGTACTGCTATGTTCACATTGCCCTCTAATCACACTGATTATTTAAGTTGTCTGGAAGGGTTTTAGGATTCATGCAATTACTCTTAAATATGTGGATATTTCTCTGCTATAGAGTACACCCTCTCTAGAAGTATGATTTCTTCCTTGTTTATTGTATAGATCAAGTATATGTTTTGACAATTACTTTGCATAGACTGGGCTATAACGGACTATAAGTAATTTGGTCTATGAATTTGACAAAGAGTTGTAGTGTATATAGTTGAATGTAGCAGTAGTTGTTCAATCCTTATGATGATTGTCCTTAGATGGTTTAGAAGGGAGTTCTTATAGCATATGTAACATTTATCATCCACAACATTTACGCTTGCAAAATAAAATGCTACAGTAATAATTTAAAGCATAAATCATACTTTTAATGCCAAATTTCCAGATCTGGATTTTACTCAAAATTAAGGTGAATGCATGCTTGGAAAATTAGATGCCCTAATAACAATGGAAAAAGGTGTCCTCCACGACTTCAACTTTATCTTTGGTATTGCACAAACTGGGCATACTCCAATGAACAAATATAAACTGTTTTAGATTCCTTTTAGTAGATAAATATTGAGTGGATTTCGTAAATATATGACCTCACACAATCAAAAGTGGTAGCAAATGAATATTTAATTCCAATAAATATCTATAACACAGGAGATAGCTCCATTTTGAATAATTTAAGATGGTTTAGTAGCAACATCACCCCCCTATCTTTTGTAATAGCCACAAAAAAATGACATTAGAAAAATGCAAGGTTATTTTGTAATCTCCTACTAATTGACACCTAGCCTTAGGTCCTTTTTACTATAAATATCTACTCATATTTGTGAAAAAAAAATTGTAAATTAAAAAAAGTGAGATGCTAAACTATGTCTCTACTTATTATTATTCACTTTAGGTGAGAGGGAAATTCATCAAAGTATTGGAAAATTAAGAAAGGGCCAGTAGTTCTCTATCAATATGCAAAAGAACAAACCAAAAGATATATACATTTTTTTTTGCATTTATTTGTCCTTCTACATTATGTACTTTGGTGCCATATATCTAGGAGTCCCCTTGATGTTGGAAACATTTAGATTGTACTCTCGATCATTAGCTTTGTCAGGCCAATGTCTGGAAAGAAACTGTTGGCCCAAGAAAGGGGCATAAGAAGGAATTTTGCGTGCACAAACAAGGAAAATGCACCACGCACGCGATAGAAGCAAAGGAAGATCACGAAGGACGAACAGGGCCCGCAAAGGCAGAACGGAGAGGTGCATGGAAAAGGATTGGAATGTACGAAAGCGCGCAAGGGGGAAATGACCGGAAAGCGACAGATGTAGAATCCATATCATGGACGTATAAGATGGTGTAAGCTTGCAGCTACACAAGTATGAGAAGATATTTGTAAGACAGGCCGATAGCGCCTCGTGTCAAGTCATGATCGCCATAGCTGTAACCAGAGGGGTGGCTGATGGTGACGACTAACAGACTGTCGGGATGCAGTTGGCCTTGCATGGCCATGTAAATTAGTATGAATAGGAGGGATGCAATGGTTAGAAGGTTAGTATGTAAGGTTTTCATTGATCCCTGTTCAATTTCCAGTAGTAGTTTACTATTTAGCGGTAATCCATGGAGGGGGATGCTATTTATGTTGTAATGTCATAGCGATCAGAAGAGGAGTATACTCAGGAAGACTATGGTAGCATTAGAGGGGATGTTGAGCTACGGATCTAACTATAGTGTGAGCATACTGATAGGAGTAGGAGTAGAGTAGAAGAGTGAACCAGAGAGCATGAGAACTATGAGTCTGAACTTAAATACATATCTCAAGATCAATCTGCATCTCATAGACTGCAAGGTGATATATCCTTTCTCATGCCAAATGAAGAGCACCTTGGTTGTTTTTCCCAGGTGGGTTTCCATGTTATTTCCTGTGTCTTAATGAATGGTTGATGTGGTGAATGTTTATGTGATTGATTACTAGTTTATTTCCATATAATGTTATATGTGTTTCAGTCTCTGTTAGTTTCTTGTGATTGGTAAATGGATGAACATAATGCCTTGCTGAATTGAAACTGTATATATATCATTATGTATAATTCTTGTTATGAATCTTGACTTGATTTGTAGATCCGATTGGTGTGAATCAGCTGCGTCGCATGAGTTGTGCCAGCTGCAAGGTGGAAAAGAAAGTTAGGTCACACGTGATGACATATAGTTGTGCTCAATCGCACAGAACCGACTCCTCTGTCCAGGCATCCTGCTGCCTTCATTGAGCTACTTGGTTGCGAGCCAAGAGACTATAATTCCCCAACAATCACGGAAACATGGTTCCGGTGATTACCCATCTATGAGATATCTCGAGTGAGACTGTTCCTGGTTTGCAGGTGTTGCCGATGGGGCTTTCTCTATCGAGACGGTATCTCAGGTATTTTTTGGATCAACAGGCTGCATAGTACCTGAATCATGCGAGTGGGGAAAAGTGTCCAATAGAAACCTATCAAAAATATTGGGAATTATCCAAAAATTTCTGCAAAAATTAACTTAGACTTGAAGAATTATAAAAAAAAAGAAGGATAAATTAGCAACACGGAAAACTTGAGAGAAATTAAATATATTTGCAATACTAGTCTTAAGACTGCACAAGGATATGGGATAATCAATGGTTATTAATGATAAAGAACTTAATAATTCCAACTGTGAAACAGAAAGAGAAAGGCTTTCCCAAATCAACAAAGAAAGAGCGCCGCCTTTTCATGGCAGGAAATAAAGGGTAACGAGATTTAAATTTTATATTTAAATGAAATTCATCCAGCCTTATCTACACCAATTGGGGACTTTGAAAGTTTTAATACTATCGTAATGTTCATCAAGTTCAAAACAGATCTGGTCATAACTCTCAAGAATAAATTATTTGCTGCTCAGTAAGACAATAACCTAGGTCCTGAAGAGACAATTTTACCTTGGTTTATGCACCCAATTGACATGATAGAAATATAATTCATATTTAAACCAGTGCACTCTATCAACTTTGAAAAATGTAAAATCCCACTTTTATTTTTGAAGTGGAAGCCTATAAATCTATTCCTAAAATTTCAACACTAGAAGGTTGTTGATGAGCTTCTGATGTTGAATACTCTTTTGTAGACTTTCCTCCACCAGATTCAACTGCTAAGTCTAAATATAAAGAAGCAGAAGCAAGAGGATCCAATACAGATCCTATCTAATGACAATCAACTGGATATCAGTTGGTAGAGTTTGACTGACTCTAATTCAAGTGTGTCCCAAGGATTGATCAAATTTGTAGGTTGGTCCAAACCTTCAGATAACATAATGAGTAAACAAGGTGCATGTTACGTCTTCTGGTTAAGAACATGATCCATGCCAAGATTGAGAATGACATTAACCAAAATATGAGAATAGTACAATGTTTTGGGCAACAAATGCAACATAAAAGGATTGAATTGTACCAATATAAACAACAAAGCACTTCTAGTGAGGTATATTCCAAATTTGTGCAAGCACATTAGTTGTTCAGTCCAACCTTGATCCAGGTTGATGATATAAAACTTACATAGCAAGATAAAAAATAAAACTTTCAATTTACATTAGAGGAAATTTGGGGTCTAAAATGTTCCTTATAAGAAAACGAGCCAAGAATAAATTCTTGTGAGTTGGAATTCAAGAACCAATAGAATTTCAATAAAACGAGTCAAACATAATGGTTGACTTGACATATTTGTCATAAAGAAAAAGTACTTTTTTGTTAATATTTTCAACATATCTCCCTGTATTTTTACTCAAATTTTGATCAGGAGGGCTCGTTGGATGTAGAATTTAATTTTGTATCCAACGAGTATCCACAATGCATACTTTTGATGTACCCTGCTACCCCAAAAATAAGCAATACCTGAAAAAGTGTGATGATCATCATGTTTTTTCTGGTATTGCTTGTTTTTGGGGTAGAGGGGTACGTAAAAACTATGTAGTGTGGGTACTTAATGGATGCAGAATTAAATTCCGCATCCAATGAGCGCTTCCGATCGAAGTTTGAGTAAAAACATAGGGAGATATGTTGAAAATATGAACAACAAAAGTAGTCCTTTTATTTCTTCCTCCAAAATTAATAAATATTATTTTATTATTTTCCTTAGGAGGGCCTTTTTAGACCTCAAAGTTCATCTAATGACCTCCAAAATATGCCTCAAAGAGGTATCTTCATTTCAAGCATTCAGGTCCTCATACTGCTCAAGGAGTCATTGATCGTTAAGACCTGAAATTAACCTATTCTAAGCTAAAGTACCTCCAGAAAGAATTTATTCCTTCTGATAGTAAGTTATGCTTTCTAATTAAAGGAAATATGCATAATTGAGAAATGCATATTTAAGGTGAAATGTTATAACTTATTTTCATGGTTTGGTCTGATATTAATGTGACAGAGGAAAAACATTGAAAAATAAAAAATCATATGCATTGCAAATAAGAATTGCTTCGAAGATGCAGATAAAATTGCACTCCACACTTTATATCTCAAACATGTTACGAGAGTGCATATAAAAGTAGTTTTTAGATGTGTCGCTTGGACTCTTATCACAAAGGTATGAATATTTAAGTACGAGAAAAGGAATAAAAGTAAAACTATTACATTTCATCCACACAAAAAGGCATAGAAACATAGGATTCCATGCAAGAAGGTAACATTTAAAGCACATTCACAAAGGTATGAAGATTTAAGTAGGAGAAAAAAAATAAAGTAAAATAATTACACTTCGTCCACTCAAAATGCATAGAAACATACTATGTCATGCAATAAGGAAGCATTTAAAGCACATTAAACATTGTCAACATCAAAGCAAGATCAGGTGAATGGTATACTTCCAATTCCATATAGAAGAAATAAAGCTGAACAGAATGGAAGAAACAAGTGAAATAGGTAGACCAAGAGGATCGAGGACACAATTTGGTGTGGGAATGATCCTCTCCTTACAATGATGGTATGTACCTTCCATGACAAATTTGTTGTCATTGTCTTTATGTAGAACTAGCATTTTGGTTGACTAGGTATTTCAAGGAAAATACTTTTCCTTTGTGTTTAATTTGGTGGAAATTGCAAAGTTAGAGGCCCCACCTTTGGGAATCTAGGTGGAAAAGGAGAAAAGGACCCCTGAATTCCAACAGCCATTATATTGGTTTGGGGTGTGGAATTGGATGCCAAACACTGTTCTATTGCTTGTTGCTAACCAGCAAGAGATGCAATTGAACCTACCCACCCTTGCTACAAAAGTAAAAACATTAATTGAAAAAAGTGAACTGTCTCCAAATAATGTCCTATTCAACAAAGACACTCATGACAGCGTGTAAGTTGTAAGTCAATATGATTGCTACAAGATCAAAGAAGACACAGATCAAAATAGTAGTTGTTTTAGCTATGACAATTTAGATAACAAATACTATATATTTAAGTATTTTAAGATATTCTATAAAAAACATGCATTATAAGTTGTAACTAATATATTCCATGACACTTATCAGTCCTCATCATATACTATAACCGGTATAAATCACTACTCAATATATCTAGAGTCTTGTAATGGAACATGTGTAACAAATTACTTCACATGGACTCAAGAGTCAAAGCTGTAAGAAAAAAAATTCATGCCAAAGCAAGTTGCAAACAAATCTCAGCCTTCATTCAATTTAGTTCCTTATTGCCAGAGGTTATATAAATATGAGCATTGCAATTGTAATTTACCTGGGACACTATTTATGGAAGTCCCCTATTTACTTGGGACCACCAAATACCACCAAATATTGCACTTTACTAGACCACCAAAGATTGTACTTTACTAGACCACCAAAGACTGCAATTTACCTGGGACACTATTTACCGTAGGTTATATATATGAGCATAGTTCTTATTTATGGAAGTCCCCTATGTTGAAACAATGAGACATGGAAGTAGTCACATTCCAAATGCAAGTTGTAGGTTTGGGTTTATTCAAATAGAAGAAATTGTTAATGCATTGTGAATGAGCATGTATATAGCCATTAGCAAGAACCCAAGTACATGACTTTCAGACAACACAATAATGATTACCACGAAAGGTGCAACTGTGCACATTATGGAAATCCAATTTCCTATCTTTGACTTTGTTTAGGTTGATAAGTTGACTGATACTCCCTACCTTAAAAATATTGATATTTAGGAACCTTACCACAAATACCCACATCATGTACACTTGTTCAAAATTGGATAGAAAACCAAGGGAAGCACTCACAATCTCAACCTAAGAATAAAACTGTACACCTATACACCCCTGTAATGTGCCCAAAAGTTATCTTACTGTTGATTCATTTTCCTAGAGTTGTCAATTACCATGATTTGTTGTTGGTTTATAACTGTTTTCTATTGTTGAGAGGGTGGGACAGTCCATAAATTGTGTCCATAATTGTTGTCTCTGTCCATATTGATGCCCAACAATCTCATTAATTAACCCAAACCTGATTCAATAATCCCTAACAATACTTCATACTTACCAGAACTGACACATACATGACTATGAGGCCTCTTATTAATGGTATCACCAAACAAACAGACTCATAGATGAGATTTGAGGTCAAAAACAAGACCAAAATTGAATTAGAAGCTAATATAAGGTAAAATCATGCTTCATACTTATTGGGAAACTTCATGCTTCATGCTTCAGAAGCAACCACATTTCCTCTGCCAGACTTTTGTTGGGTTTCCTTGATCTTGTTCTCAACTAACTCCATCACTTCCCCAGATGAAATCCTAGAGTTAGCAAAGGTATTTGGCAATAGCTTGTTCTCACAATGAAATGAGACAATCATACATTCTCTCTGGAAAGGCCTTGTCCAACTCCTTGTAACATTCTCTTTTTCTGCTAGAGACATCCCTTTATTCCTTGCTTGTGGAACTTCAACCACTAGCCAAGGATGCTTACTGTGCCTACTTGAAGCCTAGTACAATGAAACTATGCCATCTCTGCCCATAAATTCTCTTCATACACTGGCTTTTGAGAGTTGGACCTCTAGACTGATGATATTTTCTTGCAAAATCTGAATGGCACTCTGTATTGGGGATTGCAAGTTTGATTCAACTTCTTGTATTTCCAGACATTTAGAGGGATGAGGAAAATTTTCAGTACGATGAATTGCAATTCTCTTATATAGAGAATGATGTCAATAATCATCATTATGAATGATGTCATCACTTTCAAGAGTGTGATTAGAATCAGATTTGGACACCCACACAATATGGGGGTAACAAACCCAACCATACAAAGTTCCTACTACCCATGTCTAGTTGTTCTAGGCTTCTTCATAAACCTATATATTATATTAATTTTGTTTGAGCTTATAGTGCTAAGTCTTATGTTATAGGAAATACTTGTTTTTCATTTTCCTCATTGAGCATGGATGACTCATGTTTGAGATTCTTCACACTAAATATAGATTCAATTCACATTTATGGATTTAGACCGAGTGTGTAGGTATTATCCCCTACCTATTCGAACAATTAAAAAAGACCATATCTTAGAGAATTGACCTTGTTACAAGGTTCCTAGAACCCATATTTGTTCAAGTGCAACTATCTTAATTTTCATGTTTACTTTGAAAGTGTTTACACCATGTTTGGAAGTGTTTCATGAGATTTCGAAAAAGTGGTGTATGTTCAAAATTCAAACCCTAGATGGTCCGTGATGGATTTTCATATGATAGATATTTTGTGTTGGATTTTCACATTGGAGATGACTTAGCCATTGGTTTCTGAATCCTAGTTGAGTTCTTACATGATAGTCTTCGCTAGGGCATTAGAGATCTCTTTACATCTTTCATGACATTTTACATTATGACCATATGGAGATAGTTACTTGATTGGAGAATGACCTAATTAGGAGGATACAACTTTTTATGAAATAATTCCTTGTTTCTTTGGGTTACCATTCAATACACATTCCTATAGCATATTTGAGGGAAGAATTCATGTTGTTTTATGATAAAATCCTCTTTGTTGAAACCTTTTCAATTTCCTTGGTTGATGTTTCCTACGGTAGAATGAAAATTGCTTGGAGGAGTTTAAAATGTCCTCATGTTGAAATAAAATCCTTTTTAACAACTATAACCAAAATTGCATCTACACATATGTTTGCAAAGGTTGCTCAAGAATACTGTCTATATCATCCAAATATATCCATACTTGGCAAAGTTGTTTTATTATTGTTCTATTATGTTTATTATTGTTGTTTTATATATCCATTTTATACAAAATAAAAATGGCCCTTGGTTTTTTGGTAACCTTTGGTCTTCTAGGTGACTCTTGTTCTTTCAGATGTCCCCGTTCATTTTATAATTCCACATTTGCAAATTCGCTCATTTCCTTATTGAAATTCCCCCATTTATTATATATATATATATATATATATATATATATATTCTCTCTAATGAAATGATATAACTAGACTAGCTTGCTTAGACATAGAGTGATATACAAGTTCATTCATTTTTTGTCTCCATATATATAGGAAGAGTATGATCCTATATGGCCTCCTTGGAGGTTCATATCACTTCGGTAACTAGAGATATCATAAAGAGAAAACAAAACTCTCTCAAAATATATCCCACTTTATCCCACTTAATTAAGTTGTTATATATAGTCGACAAAGCCTTTCATTTTGTAGTAGGTAAGATATGATCTATTAAACTAAGTATATCTTTCTTTTGTAAAAAGTGGTTTTATCTCAAAAGTGCATCCCAAAGGAGTTTGTAATTTTCCATTACTAATAATAGGGAATTGACTAAGGAGTAATGATACATGGAGAAAAGAATACATTAATACAACATTATGAAATCATCAGTATATTGTAGATGGCCATTGGAGCAGATATCAACAAGCATGTAGGGCTTATTTCAGCTTGCATAAGTCAACGAGCAATTAGAATTGCATGCATGCAAACCCTAAAAGTTACATGAAAACCATAAAAGTTACATGCAAAACCTAAAATCTATATAAGAATATAAGTCGAACAAAAAAGGGATCATTGTTATTATTCATCTTTTTGGAAACACGTTTTGGGAGCTCTTTGAACTACTTAGGGTTTAAGGTGGATTTCCTTGACCTAATTGGATTCAGTGGTGAAATATATCCACCCTAACCAATTGCTAGGGTGAATCATCCAGATTCACCAATGTGTACATCATTCCATCTTAAATATATTTTGTTTAGGGTGATGTTGGAGTCTCTTCACAACTATGTGTATCCATTAAAGATTGAGCGGTATTCTCCTTCACTATCTAGGGCACATTCATTAATCATTCAAAGCAACAAATCTCTATCAGCTGCTATATGGTTGTTTATTGAGGACGTGAATATCCTTATCCTTGAAGATATACCCAATCAAGCATTGGGAGATAAGATCATCAGTTATTAGGGTTGCGTGGGAAGTATAAAATTCATGGACAGTCTCATTTAGTAATACCAAAATAGCAATTACTCATCTATATTAGCCTCCAACATCTAGTAGGTTGGGTGTGACCTCTCTATATCTGGGTGTCATCACATGTAATATTCTCCCCATACAATAAAACATGAGAAGGCTCCATCATTTAGTAAAGGCAATGGCATCTATTATTGTTGACATCAATCTCATAGTGACATGATTTATTAGTTATAACGACGATACACGTAACACCCTGGTTTTGACCCCATTTTGCATTAAATATATATGATGAGAATATGGTATGGAATCATGGAAAGGATCTCAAGGACAAGGCCATGCCATTGATTGATGTTTTGTGTATAGGTGATCAAGGTTGATGCCTATGGTTGATGGTGCTAAGTCAAGAACAATATATAATTTTGGACATCACATAAATATGCAATTTAATTAAAAACCCACAACTAGCTATGTCAATGCAACAAATAATAAGATAGCAGCATGATCTCCTAAGGAACAGGAAGGGGGAATGTTTAACCTTGAGCCATGGGGGAAAATGCACATGTCAAAAGAAAACACCCAGAAAACGTATGCCCATTTTCCCCTCATGCACTCATGTTTTCATCTTCCCTCACATTGTGGAGAGCAGCGAGACGTTTTGATCATCCATCCGTCAATGTTTTCAGTTTCTTCTTCCTCATTTGTGCATGCGCAGTCCATCATCTAGTTTTCACCCAAAAATGTTGTGGTCGATTCTAATATTTCCTATTCCATCATGTGCATGAGCACTGTGCATTTGTCATTTTTGTAGAACTGTGTTTTGTTCTGGGTTGTTCGTCTGTTGTTTCAACCTCCAGTATTTTTGTGCAATGGTCTCCTCAGTCACAAAGTGAGTGGAAGCTTGTTTTGTTGTGTTAACATTGTGGTCTACTATGTGTGTGCATATTTCTACTTTATTCTGAAATGGTTTGGAGTGGAATTGGATTTTAACTAGCTTGATAAACCTATTGTAGGAAGGAACCTTAAAAATAGATCTAGAGGGGTTGATTTTCTTCTTTGCACTTCCTGAATAACATTGGAAGGGAAGGAATAGCTTCAGGGACTATGTAGCAGAGAAAGGGATGCTTCCTTGTGTTGGGTGTGTATATGTTTTAGGATCCAAGCCTAATCTAGTGCAGGTGTCCGTAGCTCAGTGGTTGAGCTCACTATCTTAGCAGTTCAAGTTTCCAGCTCCTTTACAGCCTGATAAACCCATCTGTTAGTTGGCTTGGCTGGTCCTTAATGAGAATGTTGGCTTGACTGACTGTAGTATGATAAACCCAGTAGTATATTGGCTTGTTTGTCTGTAGCTTGATAAACCCAACTGTGTTGGCTTGGATGAGCTTGGCTGTATTCTTGGCTATGTGTGAGCATGTTAGTGTTCCTTATTCCTTGTGGGAATCATGCCCAGCTCAGGGTTGGCAGTGTTACTGAGAGATTCATGAGTGCACTAGCCTATGGTTGGGTGGAACATTGTAGCAACATAGATGGTTGTGGAACAACTTCTCTCAAAGATAAGTATCCCTGTGTTAATCTCTACAAATTGTATTTGCTTCATGAAATATGATGAACCTATTTAATGTGTTGAATTGATGAATTGATTCCGTTGTATAATTGAAATTGTATGCATCTATGTATGTTTCGTTTAATGCATTTTTAAACTAAGTTATGGTGCTTGTATGGACGTATTAGTGATGGCATGAATGATCAATCTTCCCAAGACTTCTGTTAGCAGGTTGAATTTCCCCGGAAATCTCCTTCTGCAACTTTCCTTTCCACAACTTGTGAGATGCAGGATACAGAAACACCCTTCCATGGATTCCCTTCCCTGCATATTTCCTTATGCAACCCACCTTTTTGCATGTGGGATGTGGGAATGCGGGAATGCGGGATGTGGCTTCATGATCTCTAATTCTGCAATTGATTATTTTTGCAATGGTCTATTCTGCATGCAGGATGCGAGATGCGGAATATGGGATGCAAGATGAGGGACCACAATTTTCATGTTTCCCCGATTCCGTAGATTCCAGTTTTTTGCACCGTTGACTCTTGAGGGATTGATTCTCCACTGTCAATCTGTTTCTAGATGTGGAATGATTTGTGACCGTCGATTCCTATCATGATTAGGTGGGTCATCTGAATTTGAAGGATCCAATGGTGATTCAAGTTATTATTCTCACGAGAATAATAGAAAGAGGCCTTACCAGAACCGTTCACGTGATGAATTTAGGAAGGAAAGGCCTCCTACCTTCAACAGTGAGGTAAAGAATGGTAAAGAAGCTAAAGCTTGGCTTCTTGGGATGAGTAAATATTTCCAAGTCCAAGACTATTCAGGAAATATGAAGGCTAGGGTATCCATATTGAATTTGATTGGAAGAGCATCCATGTGGTGGGAGCACTTCAGGCAAGTGAAGAAGATCAATGAAAGGCAGATTGTGTGGAAACAGTTCCAAAAGTATTTCAAGCAGAAGTACCTCTCTGACAGGTACTGTGATGATAAGATCAAATAATTCCATGAGCTAAGATTGGGACAACATACCATGGAATAATATGCAAATAAGTTCTTGGAATTGTTGAGGTGTGTCAGGCACACCAAAGATGAGAAGGTGAAAATACAATGTTTTCTAAGTGGATTTACTCAGTATTACAAAGACAAAATTGAGTTTTATGAACCTAGAACAATGGAAGAAGCAATAAGGAAAGCTAAGTATTTCTATGAGCAAAGCAAAGGAAAACCCGATTATCATAAGACATGGAAGGAAAAAAAGAATGAGAAGTTTGACTAAAGGAAAAAGGGTTTCAAACCTTCTAACTTCAAGAATCAGTAGAAGCATCCATCCCAAGTAGAGAAGCAGCCAACTAGAGTGGTGGGAGAAGAGCCAAGAGATCCACATCAAAATAGAGCACCACTCCAATGTTGGAAATGTGGAGGACCACACATGCGTAGGTATTGTCCGCTTGAGAATGAGAATGCAAGGTCAACTTACAACATTCAAGAGGAAGAAATAGTGGGTCAAGTAACAAGGGTTGTCCTTAGAATCTATGCAGCACTAGAGGACCGCTAGGCAAATCATCAGTCAACTGTAGTTGAAGTTGCAGGTAAGATTGTTGAGCAAATTGTTTCTATTTTGATTGAACCTGGTTCTACTCATAGTTATATTGTTCCTAGAGTAGTGGATATTTGTGCTTTAAAAAAATTAAAGCATAGAAAATTGTGGTTAGTTCAGCTAGCCACTAGAACTAAGAGAAAGGTTAGTGAAGTGGTGGAAAAATGTCCATTGGTGATGAATGGATTGGTCACTTGTGTAGATATAAATGTTCTACCACTTGGTTCTTATGACGTTCTCATTGGAATGGATTGGTTAGAAGCTCACAGGGTAAAGCTTGATTGTTACAATACGACTTTTGAATGCATGGATGAACAAGGGAACCCAATAGTTGTAAAATGCATTCCAAAGGTGATTTATGTGAGGCATATTTCATCAATGTAGTTGAAGAAATTTTGTAGGAAGGGTTGCAGAGTGTATGCAGATCATGTTGTGGAGGTGGCAGAGAATGAAACTATTAGATTGGAGGACTATCCTGTATTTCAATAATTTAGGGATGTTTTTCCTGATGAGATTCCAGGGCTTCCTCCAAAGAGAGACATTGACTTCACAATTTAACTTGTGCCAGGAGCATCACCAGTGTCCAAGACACCCTACATGATGAGTACACTAGAAATGCTAGAGTTGAAGATGCAACTGCAAGAGTTGTTGGAAAAGAAGTATACTAGGCCGGGTGTGTTTCCTTGGGTAGCACCAGTTCTATTTGTGAAGAAGCAAGATGGTACACTCAAATTGTGTATTGATTACAGACAACTGAACAAAGCCATGGTGAAGAACAAATATCCTTTGCCTAGAATTGATGACCTCTTTGATAAAGTGAGAGGAGCAAAGGTATTTTCAAAGTGACTTGAGGCCTGGTTACCATCAGGTGAGAATCAAGGATGAAGACATTCATAATACAACCTTCAGAACAAGGTATGGAAATTATGAGTTTGTAGTGGTACCATTTGGTCTCACAAATGCACCAGCTACATTTATGTCCCTTATGAATAGTGTATTCAACAGGTATTTGGACAAATTTGTTCTTGTTTTCCTTGATGACATTCTTATTTATTTTAAGAATGAGGAAGAGCATGAAGATCATCTGAGATTAACATTACAATCCTCAGGGAGCATAAGCTGTATGCAAAGTTGAGTAAGTGTGACTTCTATAAAGATAGAATTTAGTATTTGGGTCACATTATCTCAGAAGAGGGTATATCTATGGACACTGAAAAGATTGAAGCCATTATGAATTGACATACTCCAAGAAATGTGACAGATGTAAGATATTTTATGCCACTTGCAGGATACTACAGGAGATTCATTGAAGGATTCTCCAAGGTTGCACATGCCATCACTTCTTTGCAAAGGAAGGGGATAAATTTTGAATGGACATCAAGGTGTGAAGAAAGTTTCCAGCAGTTGAAGAATCTTCTCACAAGTGCACAAGTCTTGAAATTTGCAGACCCAGAGAATGATTTTGTGGTGTGCACTGATGCATGCAGTCAAGGACTTGGAGGAGTTCTTATGCAAACCACGTAGTATGTAATGATTCAAGAAAGTTGAAGGATCATGAGAATAACTATGCCACTCATTATCTAGAACTTGCAACCATAGTACATGCTCTCAAGATGTGGAGGCATTACTTGATGGGAAAAATATTTGAGCTAAGAACAAACCATTATGGTCTGAAGTATTTGTTTGATAAACCTACTCTAAATGCTAGGCAAGTTGGATGGATGGAGTTTTTATGTGAGTTTGATTTTGAAATCAAGCACATAAAAGGAAAAGAGAATAAGGTAGTTGATGCACTCAGCAGGAAGGTGCAGGAAATGCATGTGGAATCTCTTAGTATTTTCCAGTCAAATTTGAGACAACAGATTGTTAATCATGCTGCTGAAGATGAATTGTATGTGTAGGTAAAAGACAAGTTGCAACAACAAAGCCTTGAAAAGAAGTATGGGGGATATAAATTATAAGAAGATGGAATCCTTAGTTATAAGAACAAAATTTATATTCCAAATGTAGCATATTTGAGGAGGGTTGTTATGGATGAGATCCATAAAGCTCCATATTTTGGTCACCCAGGATATCGGAAGAAAATTGCTACAGCTAGAAAGAAGTACTTTTGGCCAGGAATGAAAAAAAACATGGCTGAATATATTTCAAGGTGCATGAAATGTCAGCAGGTGAAGGTTGAACATCAACACCCAACAGGTTTGCTGTAGCCTTTTCCAGTTCTAGAATGGAAATGGGAAGTTATTTCCATGGACTTTATTGCAGGATTGCAAATGACTTGGACACAACATGATTCCATCATGGTTGTGTTAGACAAGTTGACAAAGGAAGCACATTTTATACCGATTAATTCTATGCATAAGACTGATGACAGTGCAAAGATCTTCATGAAAGAGATTTTCAAATTGCATGGATTTCCTAAGGCAATAGTGTTTGACAGAGATTCCAAGTTCACTTCCAATTTTTTGAAGGGATTGTTTGCATATTTGGGGATGAAGTTGAATTTCAGCACTACCTACCATCCTCAGACTAATGGGCAGACAAAGAGATTTAACCAAGTGCTTGAAGACATGCTTCACATGTATGTGATGGACAAACCAACCAAGTGGGAAGATTATTTACACTTGGTAGAGTTTGCTTATAACAATGGACAGTAAGCATCCTTGGGGATGAATCCATATGAATATTTGTATGGCAGGAGGTGTAGGACACCAGTAACTTGGGATAATCCAGTTAACAGGGTTGTTCTTGGTCCAAAAATGCTCAAGGAGATGGAGCAGGGGGTTGTAAAGATCAGGCAGAATCTAAAAGCAGCCCAGGACAGACAGAAAAGGTATGCAGATAAGCATAGGGTGAACAGAGAGTTTAGTTTTGGGGATCATGTTTACCTCAAAGTGAGGGAAAAGAAGAGTTCCTTGAATATTGGAAGTTGTGCCAAGTTGTCACCTAGATACTGTGGGTCATTTGAAGTGCTTAAAAGAATAGGTCTAGTTGCATATAGACTTGCATTGCCTGCTAGCACTAGGGCACATAATGTTTTTAATGTTTCTTTTCTTAAGAGATATGTACATGATCCTAACCATGTGATAATTTGGAATGTGATTCAAGTGGAACCCAAGGGAGAATTCCAAATCGAGCTAATGTGCATCCTCGCCAGGAAGCTCACAATGTTTCGGAACCGAGCCATAGGGAAGATAAAGGTTCAATGGGAGCACTACAATCCTGAAGAGGCTACATGGGATCTGGAGGATGCCATGCAATTGGCACATCCATTTTTGTTCGATTCTGCAGAGCACTGAGGGAGGTGCCAATGTAGCATTTTTGTTCAATTTTGTGAAGCACTGAGGATAGTGCTGTTGAAGGGGGAGTGGAATGTAACACCCCATTTTTGACCTTGTTTTGCATTAAATATATATGATGAGAATATTGTATGGAATCATGGCAAGGAGATCAAGGCCAAGGCCCTGCCATTGATTGATGTTTTGTGTATAGGTGATCAAGGTTGATGCCTATGGTTTATGGTGCTAAGTCAAGAATAGTATATAATTTTGGACATCACATAAATATGAAATTTAATTAAAAACCCACAACCAACTATGTGAATGCAACAAATAATGAGATAGGGGCATGATTTCCTAAGGAACAGGAAAGGGGAATGTTTAACCTTGAGCCATGGGGCAAAATCCATGTGTAAAAAAAAAACACCCAGAAAACATATGCCCATTTTCCCCTCATGTACAGATGTTTTCATATTCCCTCATGTTGTGGGAAGCAACGAGACATTTTGATCATCCATCCTTCAACGTTTTCAGTTTCTTTTTCCTCATTGGTGCATGCGCAATCCATCATCTGGTTTTCACCCAGAAACATTGTGGTTGATTTTGATCTTTCCTATTCCATCATGTGCATGCATGCTGTGCGTTTTTTGATTTTACAGAACTGTGTTTTGTTCTGGGTTGTTCGTTTGTTGTTTCGACCTTCAGTGATGTTGTGCAATGGTCTCCTTAGTCATAGAGTGAGTGGAAGCTTGTTTTTCTATGTTAAGATTGTGGTATGCTGTGTGTGTGCATATTTCTTCCTCGGTATGAAATGGTCTGGAGTGGACTTGGATATGATTTAGCTTGATAAACCTAGTGTAGGAAGGAAGCTCACAAATAGATGTAGAGGGGCTGATTTTCTTCTTTGCACTCCCTGAACAACACTGGAAGGGAAGGCATAGCATTAGGGACTGTGTAGCAGAGAAAGGGATGCTTTCTTGTGTTGGGTGTGTAGATGTTTTAGGAGCCAAGACTGATCTAGTGCAGGTGTTCACAGCTTGGTGGTTGACCTCACTAGCTTATCATTTCAAGTTTCTAGCTCCTTTGCATCTTGAGAAACCCATCGATTAGTTGGCTTGGCTAGTCCTTAATGAGAATGTTGGCTTGAATGACTACAGTCTGATAAAACCAAAAATATATTGGCTTGTTTGTCTGTGGCCTGATAAACCCAACTGTGTTTGCTTAGCTGAGTTTGGTTGTATTCTTGGCCAATGTGTGATCCTGTTAGTGTTCCTTATTCCTTATGGGAATCATGCCTAGCTCGGGGGTGTGTTGGGGCGTGGACCTTAAAGGTCCTCAATTTTGGTAACTCCGCGGTTTTCGCGCAAAGCTTGTAAGTGGAGTTGCGACCCAAAATAGTCTTAGGGGTGTTGGGGTTGGGTCAAAGCCCCTCTTTTTGTAAATGTCCCATGGTCTTCGGGTGCCCATGGTTTAAGCCCATGGTTTTGTAAAAGTGCACTTGTATAAATAGCCCCTTATGTAAAGGAGATAGGTTAGACCTTATGTATGATGATGATTTGATGTGATGAAGTTAAGATCTATTTTTGGGTTTAAGGTTAAGTCCCAGCTGTGTGCGTGGACGACCTCTATAGCTGAGTGTGCAGAGGGTTTTGTAAGAAAGGATCTGCAGCTAAGTGCGTAGCTTAGGATTTTGAAGGACGGATTTGCAGCTGAGTGCGTAGATCAGAACTGTGGTTTTGTAAAGAGTTGAATATAAACATAGTTCTATGGACGTAGCCCCTACACTGGGGGTGAACCACGTATATATTGTGTTGTGGTGGTTCTGTTTATTTGTTCTTGTTCTGTTTTTATGCATTTGATAAGTAGGTGAATGATAAAGTAAGATAAATAATTAAGTATTAGCTTCACTGTGAATTCCCAGTTAAGGGTTAAGCAAGAAACTATCTTTTATTTAAACCATGAAACTATTTAAGTGAATATCAAAGCTCTGCATTGCATGTTTACAATTTGTTAAGGCTAAAGGTACAGTAATATCCCTCTTTTGCCTACAGAAACCTGATTCTACGGCACCCCATAGCTATTTTGGGTGAGATTGCAACCTGTTCATAGGTTGTTGCCGAAAGGGCCAACACTGTGGGTCTATTTGTTGGTACGAAGATAAAAGTATAGAACTCGGGTCTACCCTATAGCCCAACAAATTGGTTTCGTTGCCGGTTGAACCAGGATCTGCTTAGAGGGATCTACGTTGTACCTAGAGGGGTATGTTTTGGAGGCCCTCAGTAAAATAAATCAGTGACTGGATTGAAGATACCCTTCTAAAATTTGTTGAACAAGAAAATAAGGATCCTCGTCATAGCTCAGATGAATTTTTGCAAAGGTACGTTTTTACTGATATTTATGAAATTTTATTTGGTAGTATCCACATAGAATTGCACCAGTGGTTATCTAGGTTGACAAAAAGAAAGACAAACTTCAAAGAAGTTCAGTTTCCTGACTGGACCCCCGAAATAAATAAGCTATTGAAAGGTGTGAACAACGTGGTTTCACGAGTTGTTGATTTTTGGACAACGCGAACCCTTGAAGCATTTGTGATGGAGTTCACCCTCGACACGCATACTTCTTTCAGCGAAGCAGAAAGACAGTTTTTCAAAGGACCAAGGGGTAAGTACTTGAATTCATTTAGTCTGAAAATTTAAATGCTCTTGGCTGAGAAAGGCATATTCGTGATCTAATCAGATTGCTAGATTTATTGCTACTAACCTATGTTTGGAAGAGAAAGTGACTTCGACGAGCAAAGCGGTTTGCTTCGCAATGGTAAAATATACAGGAGACCTTTTGGATCCTATACCATAGACCAGAATACCAATTATACCTCATTAAGTCCAGAAGACTCTGAATCTGAAGAAACCCTCCTATCACTCTGCAGCAAAGGTCAGTTCTCCCTGAGAACTTGTCGCACTCTGAAAGTAACCCTAGCCCAAATAGTCCTGTCATAGGTTAGTCTACCTTAGAAAGTTCCCCTCCTCCTGTTACCAGTCTTCCCCCTCCTCCTCCCCCTCCTCCCCCCCCTCAATCCACTATGGCCCATGTGAATGATGATATCAAGCTCCCAGTCTTTAAAGGAACTAGATCAGAGGATCCAAAGCAGTTTTGGTTCTTATGCAAAGCTATTTGTACTGCTAAGAACATTATGGATCAAAATACTAGGAGAGCGTAGCTGGTCACCTCTTTCAGAGATCGAGCTTTGACCTAGTTTATGAAGTTTTCCAGTACTCAGAACCGTGTCTTGGATGATATTAAAACAGCGATGATCAAAGAATTCAAGAAGCCTAAATCAGAGTCACAGTGTATAACTGAGTTGAAAGAAATTCAGCAGAAGCTAGGTGAATCAGTTTGGGACTTTGATCAGAGGTTCAAGGTTCTGTTGGATCAAGTTAGTTTCACTATTGGACCAGCACAACATAAAGAATGGTTCATTGCAGCACTGTTACCTCATATCATGACTCCACTTATACAACAAAAGGTTGTTGATCAGCAAGAGGCACTGGAAATTGCTATGAAACTTGAAACAGCTCTTGTCAGAGATAATTATGGGATAGCCCAGATACAAGCATAGTTAGCAGAAATGGCATTGGAGCTTCGCGACATGAAAAAAGGGAAATCTATTCGTGAAGAGGTTTGGTGTACACAATGTAAGATAGAAGGTCATGACAAAGAACAGTTCTATGTAGTAAGAAATTATTTGAATACTGGTACACCGAACCCGTTTAACCCTAATGTTCTATACTGTGAGATCTGTAGAACAATTGGCCAGCATTGACCTGAAGACTACTATCTGCTGCAGAGATACATTCAAGTACCTAAGAATCCTTACTACAAGTTCTGTAAGTCAGTTGGAGACAATGAAGATGAATGTCGCAGGTTTGACCTCATGAGAGAATGAACCTATGATGCTTATAGGGTACAAAACGATGCACAAGGAAATGATGGATATGGTTACCATGGTAATACACAAGGTCGAGGAAGTTTTAGAGGTCGTGGTCATGGTGGTATGCCTGGAAGAGGATGAGGCCAGATTGTTTGCTATAACTGTAATCAGGTAGGACATTTAGCTAGAGACTGTCAGAACCCAACTATGACATGTCAATATTGCAGAGTAGTCGATCATGTGATTGAGCAATGCCCACAGTTGATATCCAATATACAAGAAAGAAATGGCCCTCTGACTCAGAATGTTTAGATGATTGCTGTAGAGAAAAGACCTGTCCCAGCCATTAATGTTGTTACAAGAAGTGGAACTATGACGCAAATGGAGAATACAAAAAAATAGCCTGACGAGGCTTAGGTCCACAAGACCCCAGCGAAAATTCCAGCCTTAAATGTTGGAAGAGAAAAAAGAACGTTTATGGAAGCCAAAAAAGATTTTGCTGATCCAAGAACATCAGTAGCAACCACGCAACAACATCAACAACAACTACAGTCTCAAGAAGCTTCACCAGATCAAGTAAGTACATTAACATCATTTTTACAGAGTTGTATGAAGTTATTAAGGAATCAGAATGCTTTGAAAGAGTTACAGAAAGTTATCATGTCCTGGGAACCTCAGCGAAGCTCTGATAGAGGAAAAACTTTTAATAGAGTTAGAAGGAATGGAAGAGAAATGAGATTGCATGCTCAGATAGGAGATTATGACATGACTGATATCATTTTAGACCTGGGATCAGAATTTAATGTCTTAACTAAACAGACATGGGCACAAATGGGAGAACCTAATCTTGAATGGTCCCCTATACAGTTGAGATTATCCAATTAGCAGAAGATTGTGCCCTTGGGAAGATTCCCTAGTGTACCAGTGGATATTGATGGAGTCAATACCTTAGCATATTTTGAAGTCATTGAAATAATTGACGATAGCAACCCCTATCCAGCATTGCTAGGAATTGAATGGGAACTAGACAATTCTACAGTCATCAACCTTAAGAATAGACAGATGACTTTTGAAGGAAAAGGCTTGAGAGTCATAGTACCCTTGGACCCTTCTCAAGGAGAAAGGTATATAGAGCCAGTCAGAGATGAATATCAGGATGTGTTGGATCATATTTACAACATCACACGTAAAGAAGAATACTATGTTAACCCTACTGTCGAAGGTATAATGGATTGGCAGTGTGACAGTTCTTGCATGACTGATTCAGATGAAGGTCTAGAGAATTGGCAGAATTGACTCTATGAGTTACATGGATACTGATGTGCAAGAATTACCAAGTCTATCAGATGGCTTACCTCACAAACAAGAATCTTACCTAATTTTGATGGCTTGACAAACCCAGAAGATTTCATTATACAATTCTCAGAGAAAGTACCAGATTCATAGAAAATGGAGACTCTAGATTCAGTGTTCAGAGCCACAACTGCCAGATGGTGGAATGGTCATTAAAAGTACATTCATAGTTGGAAAGCTTGTCAAAAGTTTCTTCAACTGAGATTCATAGATCAACCTCAGGAGCTGCGAAGCAGATTTAATGGTAAGACTAGCCCTCAGGAACATTTGGAGCAGTGTTATGAAGCATGGAAGCATGTACCTCGTGAAGAATGGGTACATAGGTTTGTACACACTCTGGAACTTGTAGCAACGAACTGGTATGCGGAGGTTGAGCTTCGCCATGGTACTGTAAGTTGGGATAGTCTTGTTGATAGTTTTGTACTCACATTTTCTATTAATGAGGGTTTCCCTAATTTGGACATAGCTGTTAGGATGATCCATACTAAGGTGTTTGATGATAAAGAAATAGTCGAGTACCAACCTGATTGGAAGGAACAAGAATCTAATGCAGTAGAATGCTATAACCTCACCATTGATGAAGATAGTGTCGAAGGTTATGTCATGGGTCGAAGTCTGAAGTTGCATCGAAGCTTGTGTCAAGATGTGTCAAAGATCCTTATTGTGGCAAAGCTGAAGTTAGTGGGTGTGCTAAAGAAGAAAGGTGTGTCGAAGCTTAAAATGCGACCGTTGGAAAAAATCAGATTTGGCAGCACCGGTACGTTAACTGCATTAACTGCCTGTAACAATGAGATTTTTGGAAATCTAATGTCGTTTGGACAAGATCTACCACTGTCTGGTCATATAATGTGTCTTCAATGCACAATTATGGTATATTTGGTCATTGGATTCCATAAGAAGATACCCAAGCCTGTGACTCCTGCATTATGCATTTTCTTGAGTTTTACAGTTAATCCCATGTCAGCTGATCACGAAGTCCAGGAATTGTTACAAGAGTTCAGAGAGAGAGGTCTGCAGAACCTTATGAGCAATCTGCCTGCATCTGCACCTCACAAAGAAACTCCCCCAACGTCGAATCAACCTATGTAGACACGATCAACTAGGAAGAAATTTAAGGCAGAAGTTAGCTCTAAGCACAACGAAGAAAGGCACAAGCCCTCCAGAAAGACACCATAGGATCTCGAGATGAATCCTATTGGCTTAGGAGAGCTCCAACCTGAAGGTTTTGAAGACTTTGGTGAGGATGAGAACGTTGCATCGCAGCGTCCACCCTACCTTCCACCTGTGCGACCAGGAGTTCAACCACCTGGGCGGATAGCCAAGTTCACATTACGCAACCCTTCGCTACCACAGGGTGTGAAGTTGGTCGGAACCATGACAGGGAAGTTAGACCAGCTTAAGTACGCATACCACGATACCAATGACCATGGGAAATTTCCGCAGTTCGCACCTGGGATATACTTGCACGCCGTCCCTTATCCGAAGACTGGAACAACGTTGCTAGAAGTAAAATAGTGGGCTGCCGGCTTGGAGCAAGCTGGCCTGTTGAAGACATTGAATGTCCCCCACTTTGGTCGTAGCACGCAGCTCACTATGGTGGTCAAGAAGCTATTGGAATTGGTGCATGATGGGCACCTATGGATCAGAAACCAAAAAATTTCCATTAGTGGAGAGTTAATCCATAGGATCACAGGCTTGTCGAAGGAAGGGCCTGATCCGGGAATTGAATTCATTGGGAAGCACGAGGATATGAAGCTGGTGCAGCATATGAAATAATGCTTCAGCTTGATGAAAGGAAAGTGAGGTTATCAAACCTCCACAATCCGGCACTAGAACATTCGCTTTGCCACAGAATTTCTAGCATGCAAATTAATGCAAAAGTGCAGACCAAATGAAGTATCTGCCCCGGTTATCAGTATTGCTACGAATTGTGCCGAAGGCTACGGTTACAAATGGGCAGAATAAATTACATGATAATTCCTTGAAGACGTCTGCGATGCACAGGAGAAAGGTAGACCCTTTCACTACTCATGGTTGATAGTACTTATTGCACTGGTAGGATGGAAAGAACCTACCAAGGTGCAGTTTGTCAATGTGCCTCCGGAAAAGCCTGGCGTAGCGAGGTACGCATCTCTTTGGGTGTCACAGGATAAAGCCTTACAGCAGATGACGAACTACATGTTTTCCTTTTATGCTATGAGCATTTCCTACGAGATCCTGAAAACACTGCGTCTCAGTAATGAGCTATTCTCCCAGTACACTGGAGTGGCCAACTTCAGGGTCGACATGCATCATATCTTCATCTACACCCGCACAGATAACAAACAAAAATGGTGGAAGTTACCATATGTGGTAAACCCGGAAGACATCCTCACAGTAGTTTAGCAGTGGCTGGCTGAATGGATGAAGGACGCAGGAACAAATCCCAACATACCAGTTCCTCCAATCACAGATGTGGGCGAAGGTCCTAGTCAGCCGCGGCAAGATGACCCACCAGAAGAAAGTGCAGAACAAAGTGAGTCATAGCAAAGTGGAGATGATTAGAGTGGCGATGGCGAAGCTGATGAAGAAGAAGAAGAATCAGTCAAGACAATCTCTGACCCCAATCACCCAGACAAGTGCGAGTCTCCCAAAGCGGAGGAAGTTACGAGGCCTTCACCCAGAAAGAAAGCTAAGGCTTCGAAGGGAAAAAATATCGTTGAAGAGCCCGCCATGACGATGGAAGAGCTAGAGTAGGCTCTGACGAAATCTACAGAGGCAGTAACCAGCAAATGGAAAGAGTTTGCAGCTACGCACCTTGATGCGCTCACTAGCGTAGCACAGCGAATTGAAGAGCTTAAGGCATTAGCAGCAAGATCAGTGACTGGCACTACAGCAAGCAATGCCCCAGTAAGCGCGTAGCCAGATACAAGGCAGTGGCCAGCCAAAAGCAACAAAGGGCATGTACCAAGTGCAGCCCTTATAATAACTGATGCAGCCTCTCGATCGCAGATGAGCATGACAGTTGAGATAGACTACACCAAGTTGTCTATGCCAGAGCTGAATCTTTGTCAATTGGCCATGATGAAGGAGATCGGAGAACGAGACAGCTACTCACACATGCAGTTATAGAATACCAAGAAGTAGAGTGAGAACCTCACAGCACAGTCGAAAGAAGCCGAACAGAGAAAGAGGGAAGCAGAAAGCAAGTAGGATACACTAGCACGAGTGTTGGATGAGGCGTGTCGAAGTCTCCCTGACTTTGACATGCAAGCTGAAGAAGAACTAGAGAGAAAGATAGTCAAGTTGAAAGACTATGCATAGTAGTCATGGAGCCAGATAGAGAAGATGAAAGTAGAGCATGAGGCTCATATTGCGGAGCTTTAACTTTGCATCATTCCTGAGAGTCCACCAGAGGTTAGGGAATAGTGCCGCAGAGATATTCAGGCCTCAGCAACGAAGATATCAGATGTTGTAAGCAGCACAGCAAAAATGCTAGATGAAAGCGTCGAGACCTGGGCAAACATACAGGACAATCCAGAAGTAGAAAAGCTGCAAGAAACCATCAAGCAGCGACAGACAGAGCTGGATGCAGTGAAAGCGAAAATTAAGACTCTGCCTCCTATGCAGAAGATGCTCAAGGTAAAGAAAATCAATGAACTCCAGCAGGAAATTGAGTCGTGCAGAACGAAAGCAACACTGTTGGAAAATTCTGTGCAGCCCCTTATCAATGAGGCCTTAGAGTTGAGCACTACTGTGGACAGCCAACTCAAAGTTTTGAAGGAATATGATACATTTGCGTAGGGGAAAGCCAACGAAGCATCGACAACAACATTGTAGGAGATGGTGGCAAAGGAGCAAGTAGCCGAAGATATCATACACAGCCTCAACAAGCAATTCACTATCTTCACCAACAAGATTCTGCCACCAGAAAAGCAGTAGAGTGTCCCAAGACGGGACACTGGTGAGTCTTAGGGGCCTATTGGGGTGCGGACCTTAAAGGTCCTCAATTTTGGTAACTCCGTGGTTTTCACACGAAGCATGTAAGTGGAGTTGTGACCCAAAATAGTCTTAGGGGTGTCGGGCTTGGGTCAAAGCCCCACTTTTTTTAAATGTCCCATGGTTTTCGGGTGCCCATGGTTTAATCCCATGGGTTTGTAAAAGTGCACTTGTATAAATAGGCACTTATGTAAAGGAGATAGGTTAGACCTTATGTATGATGCTGATGTGATGCGAAGAAGTTAAGATCTATTTTTGGGTTTAAGGTCAAGTCCCAGCTGTGTGTGTTGACGACTTCTGCAGCTGAGTGCACAGAGGGTTTTGTAAGAAAGGATCTTTAGCTAAGTGCACAGCTTAGGGTTTTGAACGACAGATCTGCAGCTGAGTGCGCAGATCAGAACTATGGTTTTGTAAAGAGTTGAATATAAATTTAGTTCTATGGATGTAGCCCCTACACTGGGGGTGAACCACGTATATCTTGTGTTGTGGTGGTTCTGTTTATTTGTTCATGTTCTGTTTTTATGCATTTGATAAGTAGGTGAATGATAAAGTAAGATAAATAATTAAGTATTAGCTTCGCTGTGAATTCCCAGTTAAGGGTTAAGCAAGAAACTGTCTTTTATTTAAACCGCGAAGCTTTTTAAGTGAATATCAAAGCTTTGCATTGCATGTTTACAATTTTTTAAGGCTAAAGGTATAGTAATATCCCTCTTTTGCCTACAGAAACCTGATTCTACAGCACCCCATAGCTATTTTGGGTGAGACTGCAACCTGTTTGCAGGTTGTTGCCGAAAGGGCCAACACTATGGGTCTGTTTGTTGGTGCGAAGATAAAAGTATAGAACCCAGGTCTGCCCTATATCCCAATAGGGTGGCAGTGCTGCTAAGAGATTGATGAATGCACTGGCCTATGGTTGGGTGGAACATTGCAGCAATGTAGCTGGTTGCAGAACAACTTCTTTCAAAGATAAGTATCCCTGTGTTAATCTCTGCAAATTTTATTTGCTTCATGAAATATGATGACCTGTTTAATCTATTGAATTGATGAATTGATTCCGCTGTATAATTGGAATTGTATGCATCTATGTATGTTTTGTTCAATTCATTTTTAAACTAAGTTATGGTGCTTAGATGGCCGGATTGGTGATGGCATGAATGATCAATCTGCCCAAGACTTCTGTTAGCAGGTTGAATTTTTGCAGAAATATTCATCCGCAACTTTCCTTTCCACAACTTGCGGGATGTGTAAATGTCCTTCCATGGATTCCCTTCCCCAAAGATTTCCTTGCACAACCCATCTTTCCGCATGCGGGAATGCAGGATGCGAGATGCGGGAATGCGGGATGCAGGAATGTGGGAATGTGGGATGCGACTTCACGATATCTAGTTCTGCAATTGATTATTTCCACAATAGTCTATTCTGCATGCGAGATGTGGGATGAGGGACCACAATTTCTATGTTTCCACGATTCCACAGATTCCAGTTTTCCGCACCATTGAATCTTGTGGGATTGATTCGCCGTCGTCGATCTATTTCCAGATGTGAAATGAGTTGTGACCGTTGATTCCTGCCACGATTTTCTCCACCGTTCGATCTCCTTTGATATTTTTCTTCATAGATCATCAGATTGAGTACTGACGGAAGCAATTTCTTTGCTATTGGGAAGTTACAGAATGTACTCAGAGATGAATCGTTGAACTTTGAGCATATGGATGTGCATTCATCAAATGTGGGGGACTATGGTCACATTTCTCTTGTTAAAGGCGGGAGGGGACGTGACAATACATAAATTTTTAGGTCAGATCTACTAGGTTGAACTCCACAATTTAAAGGTTGTCATATCTATTGCATGCACACTTGGAAGATGTGTTATTGTAGCTGTTCCATCCATCTATACCATATTATCCACTAGGTTTAAAGCCTCTATAGTTCACTAACAACATTGGAAATAAAGGTATTTTTGTTAATGATTCTCCATGATAATCTTACCATTTATATGTTGTTAAGTCATCTATAGGATTGTTTATTTAGTTGCATTCGGATCTCAGTTTTAAACACTTTTCATACACTTGAATATAATCCAATTTATCAAAGTTTGAGTACATGTATACTTACATCCATTGTTAGCATTATTAAGCTAAATATAATGGGTTTTGTGATGTTTATTCATTCTACTATCTCATGCAATTAATCTTTGGATAAATACATATTTACACCAACCAAGCAAACCAACAATCAACCAATAAAATGGCATCTCTATGAACAAATACATGCACAAAAAGACAAACCTTTAGTTTGGGTTATTACATAGTTGAATCTAGGTCATTTGACATAACATTTTTCTTTCCATATTTTCTCAATGTTCTACTCCCTTACAATAAGCAACTCTTATCTTTGCGTAGGTATCCCTCATGCAATATTTCCTCCTCTAGTTTTTTCTCCCTTGTAGCTAGGGTTTTCACCCTAGCTTGTGCTAATGAGCACCTACTAAGGAATCTGGATTCCTTAGTAGCAGTTCGAGTAATGTAAACGAAAATAAATTA